>JAODAL010013839.1:0-89677 GCA_025379985.1 Phyllomedusa bahiana
GTTGGGTCAGAGAAGGGAGACGGTCAGGGCGGGGGCGGGGAAACAGGCAAGGTCACGAAAGTAAGCAAAACGGACTGGTACACGGGCGATCAGAACAGACTCTCAATACTCTCAAAACTAACTGGACGCACACCAACGAACTGGCAAGGTTTTGTTGGGGGCGTGTACCTTAAATAGGACCAGCGCCCAGCAATAACCAATTACTGGGGCGCTGGCCCTTTAAATCCAGACCAGCCGTCGCGCGCGCCTAGGGACACGGGCACGCGCGCGCCGGGCCCGGGAAAAGACAGGGGCAGCGTTCACCGGAGCGTGGCTGGTAAGTGCCGGCGGCCCGGGGAGCAGGGAGATGGGCGCGGGCAGCCGTGGCACCCGCGCCCAGAGCCCGGGCAGCAGGGAGGGGGGGGCGGGGCGCCCCGACACCGCGCCAGGAGCCCTGCAGGCAGAGGGGAGAACGCGGGGCGCAGCGGTGCCCGCGGCTCCCATGACAGGAGCTATTATCTATTGTCATATGTGCAGGGAGGGGGAGCTATTATCTATTGTCATATGTGCAGGGAGGGGGGCTATTCTATAACGTTATATGTGCAGGGAGGGGGGCTTTTATCTACGGTTATATGTGCAGGGAGGGGGGCTATTATCAAGTTATATATGTGAAGGGAGGGGGGCTATTATCTTACTGTTATATGTGCAGGAAGGGAGCTATTATCTACTGGTATATGTTCCAGGGGGGGCCCCATTTATCTACTGTTTAATATGTGCAGGGGAGGGGGGCTATTATCTATTGTTATATGTGCCGGGAGGGGGAGCTATTATGTACTGTTACATTGTGCAGGGAGGGGGCTATTATCCTCTGTTATATGTGCAGGGAGGGGAGCTATTATCTATGTTCATATGTGCAAAGGGAGGGGCTATTATCTACTGTTATATGTGGCAGGGGGGGGGCTATTAATCTTTCTGGTTCAATGTGCAGGGAGGGGCTATTAACTACTGTTATTTGTGCAGGGAGGGGGGCTATTATCTACTGTTATAAGTGCAGGGAGGGGGGCTATTATCTACTGTTATATGTGCAGGGAGGGGGGGATATTATCTAGTGTTATTTGGCAGGGAGGGGGGGGTATTATCTAATGTTTTTTGTGCAGGGAGGGGGGGTTTATTATTACTGTTATAGTGAGGGGGGGGGGTTTATTATGTTTTATGTGGGAGGGAGGGGGATTATCTTTCTGTTATTGTGCAGGGAGGGGGGTTTTTCTATTATTTGTCAGGAGGGGGGTATTATCTATGTTTATGTGCAGGGAGGGGGGGTTTATTACTGTTATTGTGCAGGGGGGGGGCTTTATTACTGTTTATGGCAGGGGGGGTGCTATTTTCACTGTTATATGTGCAGGGGGGGATGTTTTTTATGTATATGTCAGGGAGGGGGGGGCTATTTTCTACTGTTTATGTGCAGGGGGGGGAGTATTATCTACTTTTTTTATGTGCAGGAGGGGGCAATTATCTACTGTTTTTTGTGCAGGGGGGGGGTTTTTACTGTTATTTTTGCAGGGAGGGGGGCTATTATCTACTTATATACTGCAGGGGGGAGCTATAATCTACCCACATATTGTGTGAGGCCTATAAGCTACCTACATATGTGCTGTGAGGCCTAAAGCTACCCAAAATACAGTGCTGTGGGGCCTATAAACTATTATATACCTGCTGGGGGACCCCAAACCTTGGGCCAAAATATACCTGCTGGGGGGGCCCCAAACTGCCTATATCCTACAGGGGAATCCATAACCCGCCTATATCCTAAGGGGCTATTTCAATTTCGAAAATGAAAAAACGGGGGGGAAAAAAATTTTTGGGGGCCAAAAATTTTTGGGGGCACGCCCAAACTTTTGGGGATCAAAGCCCCTTCAAAAAAACCCCACCCACTACCAATGATTTAACCTTTGGAAAAAGGGGGGATCCCCTTAACCGGGGGACCAAAATTTAAAACCGGTAGTGCCTTTAAGGGCCCGGGGAGCCCCCTTGTAGAGTAGATCCCCCCGGGGCCAGGGGAAATTAGCCCGGTAGGGCCCCCCATTGTAGCCATAGGTGCCCCCCATTGTGGGTAGGTGCCCCCCTTTTAGCCCGGTGGTGCCCCCTGTGAGGTGGGGCCCCTTGTTAGCAGGTGGTGCCCCCATTGTTAGCAGGTTGGGCCCTTGTTAGCCAGGTGTTGCCCAAAACTGTTCCGGTGTGGATTTTGTTTTGCCGGTTTAGTGCCCCTTTTTTTAAGCCCGGTTGGCCCCCCCGTTTGCCGGTGTGCCCCCCTCTGTTAGCCCGGTTGTGCCCCAAAAAAAAGTTGCCCGGTAGGCCCCATTGTTAGCAGGGATTCCCCATTGTTAGAGTGTGTCCCCCTTGTTGAGGGTGGGGCCCCCCCGTTGAGGTTGTCCCCCATTGGTTTAGCGGTAGATGTTCCCCTTTGTTGCCCGGGTAGTGCCCCCCTTTTTGAGTAGTGTTTGTTTCCGGTAGTTGCCTTTTGTTAGCCGGGGGAGAGCCCCTGTTAAAAATTAAATTTTTTAAAAATTTTTTTTCGGTCCTGGCGGTGGGCGTTTTGGGAGATTTTCAGGGGGGGGGAAGTGGAGCCGGGGGGCCCCCTTGAGGGCCCGGTATTCCCCCTGGGCCCCTTGATGTTGTAGGCGCCCCCCGGGGGGGAATAAGGGGGAGGGGGGGGGAGGGGAGGATTCTGTTAAACCAGGGGGAGCCCCTGTGGGGGGTTTTTGAGTTGTTCCTGGTGTGATGTCATGTTTTTTGGGTGCGGTTGGGCCCGTGTTTTGGGATGTCTTTTTTGGGGGTGGGGTTGAGTCCTTTTGGTGTGATGTCTGTGTTTGGGGTGTGGTTGAGCCCTGTTCTGGTTTTGATGCCAGGGTTTTTTGGGTTCGGTTAGAGTATGTCCTGGTGTGATGTCATGTGTTTGGGTGCGGTTAGAGTCATGTCCTGGTGTGATGCCATGTGTTCGGGTGTGGTTAGAGTTGTATCCTGTTGTGATGTCAAGTGTTTGGGCATGGTTAGAGGCGTGATGGTGTGATGTCATGTATTCTGGCATGGTTAGAGTTGTGTCTTGGTGTGATATTATGTGTGTTTGGGCGTGGTTAGAGGCGTGTCCTGTGTGATTTTATGTGTTTGGGGCGTGGTTTTTGGGAGCTGTCTTGGTGTGACGTATATGTTTGGGCATGGTTAGAGTTGTTTCCTGGTGTGATGTCATGTGTTTGGGTGCGGTTAGAGTTGTTTCCTGGTTTTGTGATTCAGGTGTGTGGGGTGGTTAGGGGCATGTTTTGGTGTGATGTCATGTGTGTGGGGTGTAGTTGAGGATGTTTGGTGTGTTCATGTGTTTGGCCCGTGGTTGAGACGTGTTTTGGTGTGATGTTATGTGTTTGTGTGGTTGAGGAGGTCTTGGGTGGATGTCATGTGGGGGTGTGGTTAGAGGTGTGTCTTGGTGTGATGTCATGTGTTTGGGTGCGGTTAGAGGTGTGTCTTGGCGTGATGTCATGTGTGTGGGTGTGGTTAGAGGTGTGTCTTGGTGTGTTGTCATGTGTTTGGGTGCGGTTAGAGGTGTGTCTTAGTGGGATGTCATGTGTTCGGGTGTTGTTAGAGTCATGTCCTGGTGTGATGTCATGTGTTCGGGCATGGTTAGAGTCGTATCCTGGTGTGATGTCATGTGTTTGGGTGCCGTTGAAGGCGTGTCCTGTTGTGATGTCATTTACTTGTAGGCATGGCCTGATGTGTCGCTCTTTACCATTTCTAAAAGTTGGGTTGTATGAGTGGGATCCATTTTCCTGGGACTTTAAACAAAAAATGTTATTCCATCCCTGATATGAAACAGCAATGCAGCCGTGCTCCCTCTATATGCATATAAAGCCCTTAGACAGTAGTTCAAAGAGAAAGACTCTTTTACCAGGGCCCAAGGGTAAAAAAAAAAAATTTAAAAATCAACTAAACCCCTGAAAGGGCCCCGGTTTGTGACTGCCCCCTGATCAATCATGCAACATAAAAATGGTTGTCAGCAGCTTATCCCTTCCCGTAAATGGGGATGTACTGTTGACATAGTGCAATTGGTTTGAATGACGAATGATCACATGAATGATCGACCCTCCGCCATGCAGAATGCATCTGCCTGTGTGAAAGGCCTTTTACATCAGCTGCAAACAACTTTTTATAATGTTGCTGATTTGCAACAATTTTCGTCTGAATAACTATGTTGTGTTTCCTGGCCAATCACAATGGCCCCGATGTATGAAAGTCGCTTTGCCAGTTTTCTGTTGTGGTTCAAAAAAAAATGAGGGGATGCAATAGTGTTGACGTTTATTATCGAAAAAAGTTGAAATCGGCAGGGTTTTTTTATGTTGATCGGTTTTTTAGATACGCGATAATTTAGGTAAAAAACTGCGCATAATCTTTTAAATATCGCGCCATTTTTCACCCTTCCCTTATTTTGGCGGGCCAGCAAATCGTTAGAAAATAGAGCGGGTGAGATGTGTGTGCGACGTCATGATGCGATGTGTTGGTTGCGATTGGCTGGAAAAATCACATGACCTCTTTTCATAGAACAGCCTTCCTGTTCTGCCTCAGTGTGTGTCAGCGTCTCTAGGAGTAGGACTTTTCGCTTGCCTTGCCCAAACAGCTCAGCGAAATTGTTTATTTGTTCAACAGACAGTATGCTTATAGTGTGAACTTACAACTTAGGTGATTAGAGATTTGTGATTTTAGGTAGTTAGGTTGAGAATTTTAAAGGACCCATCTAGCCCTGTAAAGTCCGGGGGTGGGGAGGGGGCCGGGGGGGCGACACAGAAAAGCTTTTTAAAGGATACTGGATATTGTGCAGCCCCGACTTTGTTTAGCATTGCATTGCAATGGCTTTTTTTTAAACAGTTTTCTTTTTAAAAATATTACTTTTGGGGGGCAGCCTGAACTTTATTAGGATACAGATCTTTTTAGTAACTGCAGGTGTTTTTTAGGCCCTGTTCACCGGTTTTTTCCCACGCGGATTTCCCGACGGTTTGACAATGTCAAATCTGTCGGCAAATCGTCAAAAATAAGAACAGCCCTTTTTTTTTCTATTGATTTAAATAGAAATACGGCTCGTCGTTACAGCGCGTTTTTCCGTGCCGGATTGCGCCGCGGTTTGACGACGGCAACCCGGAGGGAAAAAAACAATGTGCATGTCAATTATTTCGGCGGATTACCACCTTAATAAAGGAGATGGTGAATCCGTCGGGAAATGTTACAAATACTTCCCACACTTGTGGCATTATTTTTAATGATTTCAATGATTTCAGAACGTATTTACGATCGGCAATCGATGTAAATATGTTTGAATAAGCCGTGTGAACTAGCCCTTTGGTGCAAAAAATCCCCCTTTTATTTTCCCTTTTTCATTTCAGATAGGGGTTTTTTTACTTTTGGTCATTTAAGCTTTTTGATAGGGACCCTTTCATTAAATTTTAAATACGCAACTTTTTCGTCACCGCAGGTGTATTTTTAGGTGCAAAAAATACCGTTTATTTCCCTATACATTTCGATAGGGGTTTTTTCCCTTTTTCCCCCGTCCGCTTTTTTTGATAGAGGCCCTTGCACTTAAATTTTAATAAGCATTTTTTCGTCACGCAGGTGTATTTTTAGGGCAAAAAATACCGTTTATTATCCGTTACATTTCAGATACGTGTTTTTCACTTTGGCGCAGTCCCGTTTGTTGATGAGGCCCTTGCACTTTAAATTTGAATACAGCAATTTTGTAGTCACCGAGTGTATTTTTTTTGGGGCAAAAAAAAAACCCTTTATTATCCGTTTAAAATTTCAGATAGGGTTTTTTCACTTTTGCCCCGTCCGCTTTGTTGATAGAGGCCCTTGCACTTAAATTTGAATACAGCAATTTTGTCGTCCAGCAGGTGTATTTTTAGATGCAAAAAATACCGTTTTATTATCCGTATACTTTCGATAGGTGTTTTTTCACTTTGCCCCGTCCGTTTGTTTTTATAGAGGACCTTTTCATTAAAATTTAATTCAGCAATTTTGTCGTCACCGCAGGTGTTTTTTTAGATGAAAAAAAAACCGTTTTTTCCCTATACATTTCAGATAGATGTTTTTTACTTTTGCCCAGTCCAGCTTTATTGATAGAGGCATTAGCACTTAAAATTTTAAAAACAGCAATTTTGTCGTCACGCCCGGTGTATTTTTAGGGCAAAAAAAAACCGTTTATTATCCGTATACATTTCAGTACGAGTTTTTTTTTATTTTGCCCAGTCCAGCTTTTTTGATAGAGGACCTTGCACTTTAAAATTTTAATACAGCAATTTTGTTTTGATTTTGAGGGGTTTGAGAATGCTGTTTTGCCATTTTTAATAAGAGACTTTCCAAAAATCTTCCTCCTTCTCAAATTTTTATCTTCTGAAATGGAGCGAAATTTCAGGTGGTCAGCGAGCAAAAAAGGGGGGGGTGGACATGGAGGTAGAGGTAGAGAGAAGGTACTATTCCCGTGCGGCGATAACACCATGCCGTGGATTGTCAGTTGCAGGACCCTCAGGGCCCGTCATCCTGGGTCAGGGCCCCCGTGAATTCAGAACGAACAGCGTCGCCCAAACTGTTCTTCAGTGGTTAAGCAACTGCATCCGCAGTCTTACCTCCTCGTCCCCCAGTCACGGCCCCCAAATGTCATCTCGCATACAGCATCTGCCCAAAATGAAGCGAAGGGGAGCCCACATGTCAACTGTGTAACACCAGTGGATAATCCTTTTTCTGAAACTCTTTGTGAAAAATGCGGTTGGGGTCAGAAAGCATTTCCCAAAATCAAGAGGCCAAAGAGGTGATTTTGTTGTCTGATGCCCAGTTCTGATGCCCTCAGAGGAGGAGAAGGAAATGGTCAATCGGGGAAAAATCCCCGGGCGGTGGCAACGCCCTTTCAGTGCCTCTTGCTTGTAGCCCCAGCTCCTGGATGCAGAAAGTCAGAACGACCAAGTCACCTGTTTTTGATGATAAATGATGATGATGACGACATTGCGGATCCATCGTGGTTTTTTTACGCAGAATTTGCTTGCGAGGCTTCATCGCTGGACGAGGGGGAAAGACGATGGGGTATTTTCAATACGGGTCCCGCCTCAAAAAGGGAGAGGGCGGTCGCAGAAGTCCGCTGATATCATTCCGCCAGCCACGGTCAGCGGAAACCCCGTTCCTCGCTTATCGCTGTCAAAAAGGTCCAGGACCTCTCAAGCCTGGGCCTTCTTTCAGAAAGCCTTCTGATTCACCCAGCGTTTGTCAATGCGCTTTCCCGTAAACGCATAAGTAGAGGCAAGAATCTAACCACCACCAACATGTCTAGTCACATGCAGCGAATGCATGAGTTGAAATGGAGGCAACACATGGGATACCAACCACTGTCACACCCTCTGTCTCCGCCTCCTCCTCCTCCGCCACCACCTAGCGTTCCTCAGCTGCCATGTCTCTCGGGATCATGATCAGGATCAGCCTCTGCTTCAGCCTCCACCGTCGCCGAGTCCCAAACAGCACCACCAGAGACCCATCCTACCCTTCTCCTTCCGCCAGTTTAAACGACCTGCACGCCGTACAGCGGCCAGTATAGCAGCCAGCCTTCTGTCTTCCAGGTTTGGGAGCAGAAGAAACACTTTAACCCAAACCATCCCAAAGCCAAAAGCCTGAATGTCGGCATTGCCAGGCTTTTGGCCTTGGAAATGTTGCCTTGACTTGACCAGATGTAGGTTATTCAGAGGACATGGAGTATGGAGCACGGACAGAGAACAAAGAACAGAGACCATTTCCTCCAGCACGTTGAGTAAAACGAGAAAAATAATGTCAAGAAAAAGGACACCTGAGTGGAACAGGAACTTTCAACCACCAGCATTTCCAAGTGAAGCTCAATTGGTCTGCACTCATTCAGAGGGGCAAGCGCTACCCAGGTCTTGACTGTCTACTGAGGAAGGCTGGAGGTCTTTACCTCACACTTCCGCTTCCCCACTCTGCTTCAGCACGACTGTTTTCGTTGCTGCTTCATAAGGGCATTTTTACCGTGTTATTAGATGACGGACGCCATCCTGGGCTCTCACCGCACCCCCTGTAACTCCGGCCCTGGCAGCTGAACCTGCGTGTTAATAGATGACAGAAGCTAGCCTGGGCGCTCACCGCACCCACTGTAAGTCTGGCCCTGGCAACTGGACCTCCGCGTTAACAGATGGCTGACGGCAGCACTGGCTCTCCCCCGTTGGGGGCAATCAGGAAAGCTTCAAATTTCTCAAAAAAATCAGATTTTGAAAAAGGTGATTTCTGTGAGGTTAAGTAGTGTCAAAAAGGGCTCCAGGGCTGAACAAACATTGCACAATTTGAGGCTTAAAATTTTCTGGGGCTGGAGTCATTATGTGGTCGCATCATTTGATCTCCAGGGGAGTCTGTCCCTAATTTACTGAAGAAGGATTTGGAGGAAAAATGAAACCATTGAAATTGATTGCCTGAATCACTCTCAGAAGCCAGGAGGGCAAATGTCTTCTCAACTAAGAAGTGTTTTGGGGATGATTAGGACATTTGTATTACTTATGGGGTGTGCGGACGAATTAACACATCTACACGTGTAAAATATACCTTTAAAAACTGCAGGGAGGGGTGTATGTTGTATGTTATCACACTTGAAAAAAAAGCAAAACGATAATAATGTAAAACTATAAATAAAACTTCCCTAAATAAATTCTGTAAACAAATGTCAGTTACCAAAAATATACTAAATGACAGTCACTGTACAAAATAGCATAGTGCCACTTTGTGATCTGTGGGTCAAACAGGTTCAGGGGTCATTCTGCGGTACAGGACAGATATAGTCAATGTCCAGTTCAACTAAAATGGTGGTTGAAAGACTCCTTTTTTGCGGCACTTTTTAAATCTGGGGGTCATGCAGGTTTGGGGCTCATGCTGTGGCCCAGGACAGATATAGTTAGTGTCCAGTTCAACTAAAATGGTGGTTGAAAGACTCCTTTTTCCGGCACTTTTTAAATCTGGGGGTCATGCAGGTTTGGGGCTCATGCTGCGTTCCAGGACAGGGATAGTCAATGTCCAGTTCAAGTAAAATGATGGTTCAAATCATACTGCCTTCTGGCACTTTTTAATTTGTGGGTGATGCAGGTTTAAGGGTCATGCTGTGGTGCAAGACAGGGATAGTGAATGGTCTGTGACTTTTTTTCTGTGACTTTTATAACCTAAGTGTGTTGCCTAAGATGTAGCACGTATCCATTTGACTGTTGTGGATGTTAATTCCAGCTTCTCCAGCCCTGTTTGGGTGTAAGAATGAAGGTGTTGTTCCTCTCCCATAGACTTTAATGGTCATCGGCGATAATCTATTATCGACTATCGGAAATTATCTTGATAATTGCCGATATCGACTATCGACCCGATGACGATAGTCAAAGTAATCGCTCATCACTACATGCAACATATCTGACAAATTAGTATTTTTGCACCAAAAAGAATGAGTCCACCCAAGAAGACCAACACTTTTGTCTGCACCACTTGACACGGGGCGTGTCTATGCCGATTCGTACAATACACATTAATGACACATTAATGCAGCTCTCATGCCGAAAAGTGTTGCTTATGATTTGTTATTCATGCCATTTTCAAAGTGGTGAGGCTAATATACTTGTTTGGAGCATGGGCAGTTTGTCTTACAACATGACACATTTATAAACTGCTGTGAGACACATTGAAACGTAATCATATGAAGTTTGTGCTGAAGAGAATATGGACAGGCACACCTCGTACAGTATTGTCAAGAAGTTAGAGTAATAATTACAATAATAGAACCGCTCACCTTAACGGGTTGTACTAAGATGGTGCAACACATCTGAGCGCATGAGTATGGTCCAGCTGCTCAGTAACCTGTAATCCACAAAGAAAATACACTTGCACAAATAGTGTTCCACCTATTCAGACAATGAACAAAAAATGTGATAAAAGCTTCTGAGGGCTTTCACACAACAGGAAGATACAGGCACTTGGGCTAACTCGGTTAATAGTGAGCACAATATAAAATATAGCATATAGCGATATATGAAAACTTATAAACTGTATAATAAACTGGCACAATTAGGAGCATGAACTTCCAAATAAAATAGTGTCAGGTTTATTCAGCTTTAAAAATATATTATTGTTCTTAATATATTTTAAAGCTGAATAAATCTGACACTATTTTGGAAGTTCACACGGCTTATTTGGGCGCGCATTTCCCCACGTATTTTGGCGCGTATTGCGCTCAATACGCGGCGAGATGCGCACCGCTATTACTGTAATCCAAAGCTATGGATTACGCCTCGTCCACCCATGCATATAATCCGATCGTATTGTACGCTCGGGGAGATAAGTGACATGTCAATTATATACGGCGATTAAGCACCGCGAGTAATGAAAGTCAATGGGGCCGGCGGGCTGCCGACCCCGTGCTTCGGTAATACGAGACTCCCAAATCACCCGGCGTATTGCGGCGCGTCCTGTATGCGCCATAATTACGTCGTGTGAACATACCCTAATTGTGTCAGTTTATGATATATTTTATATGGTTTTATACATCGCTATTTGCTATATTTTATATTGTGCTCACTATTAACTGATTAAGCCCGAGCGCCTATATCTTTCCATTGTGTAAAAGCCCTTAGAAGCTTTTTTCACATTTACATTCACACATTTCACATTCACTAAACTTTAGCGGAGTGATACCTAAGACACTTTCATAAATCTGGCCTATTTCTTTCCTTCTCAATAAAGCCCCATTCTTATTATGTATTTGGCCTCCATCCATGGTATCCATTAATAACCATGATGGGGCCAATAGGGGAGACCATATTTTTGTGTCCAGCACATAAAGTATATACATTGCAAATAGAGTAAATCTAGATCAATGAGAACCATGTCTGCTATGTACATTTCAATGGCCGTTAGGGCATGTACAGTCAGATTATCCAACCAGTATTTGCTCTGTTTTGAGGCCATGTACACAGCCGCAGGAGGACACTTTGCTCTGCTGTTTGCGTCTAAAAGCCCGTCCCCTTTCGCATTGAAATGTTCATGTTCCACCCGAAAACCGAGCGGAAGAATGAACATGTTCAATGTTTTTCGGACCACCGAACATTTTTTTTTTTTTTTTAAAGTCCGGTGGAAAATGGGACCACTGCATGGATTTTCCATAGAGGTCTGTGCTAAAGTTTGACAGCCGGTTTACAGACGGCTTTAAAAACCGAAAACCATCTGTAAAACCGTCTGAAAAACCTGCCGTGGGTACATGCCCTTAACGTCCCCACTGTGGCATCCATTATGATAACTTTTTCAGGGTATTCAGATGGATACCATAAAATGAGGCTAAGATGTGATGTGAATGGGGCCTAAGCGGCACAACAGGTATCTGGAAGAAGGTTACCATTCTCACCTCCTGGCTCATCATAGTCACCACAGGAGAGTAAAATCTTCATTAGCAGACATTGTCTACTATGGATAATCAAGGAAGACATCTCTGCCCTAATTTCCAGATACCTCCCCTCACGCAATCTACGCTCCTCACAGGACCTTCTTCTCTGCTCTCCTCTCATCAGCTCCTCAAATAACCGTCTCCAAGACTTCTCCCGTGCTTCACCCACACTCTGGAACTCCTTAACCCAAAACATCAGACTCTCCCCAACTTTCACCAGTTTCAAAAGCAACCTGAAAACCCATCTCTTCAGGATAGCCTACAACCCACACTAACCCCACCACCACTACACCGGCCCGCAAGCATGTCTGCCCCACACCTTCTGTCTCTCCCCTTCTTCCTTGTAGATTGTAAGCCCTCGCGGGCAGGGTCCTCTTTCCTCTCTGTTTCAGTTACTAGTCATTTTTGTCACCATTGTATTTGTTCAATATTTGTTATGTATGTAACCCCCTCGAATGTACAGCGCCCTGGAATTAATGGCGCTCTAAAATAAATAATAATAATAATAAATAATAATAAGACCCGTCTATGGCATATGGAGACAACGCCTTAAAGCTACATAAACAATGGTATGACAGTTAAGATAATAGGATGGATGATTGTTTGCATTGACCTTATACAATTCCTTATAAAGCCTTATACATTGTACATGATACAAACATTACTCATAATACATGTTAGTTTTCCGCTTTACATTCCACATCCGATCTCTTTTGTTGTTAATCAAGTTTTTCACGTCGACTGCAAAGGGTAAAAACTGTAACATAAACATAAAAACCGATTCCTTTAAGTAAACTACAGCAGTTGACTGTGACAAAACTGCAATATGAAATGCATATACATGTGCTAACGTGGAAATACCCCAAGGCTACAGTTCTGTGGCATCTCATCACCTATCAAATGGAAAATACAACACCAGGGGGTCCAGATCTTAGAGGTAATCTTGAAAAAAGTACCCAAAAATACACCTTTCCGGGGACCTTTTGTCCCATAATTTTCTCCCACTTGTGTGTGAGTTAAACAATGGAATAAAATAAGCTTTAATTAGTGCATATAACCCCTTCTATAGTGTCCCTTAGGAATGAAGGCTATAAAAGTGAAATCATTAGGGAACATTGAAAGAATAAACTGAAATTATGTATTATCATTAAGGTCAATACAGAGATCTTTCCGCAGATCTATTCGTACCCAGGACTGTACCCAGAACAAGGGGGCATCCCCTACGTCTCGAGGAAAGAAAGTTTCGACATAGACACAGAAAGAGATTCTTTACTGTTAGAGCAGTGAGACTGTGGAACTCTCTGTCAGAGGAAAATGTCATGGTAATTCACCAACAGAGTTCACAAAGGGTTTGGATGCATTTCTGGAGCGTAATAATACAACAAGTTATAGTGACTAGGATTCAGGGATTTATTCTGATTGCCAGATTGGAGTCAGGAAGGAATTTTTTCCCTAAAATGGGGACAATTTGCTTCTACCTCATGGGGTTTTTTGCCTTCCTCTGGATCAATACTATAGAGCAATATGCTGAACTTGATGGATGTCCGTCTTTTTTTAGCCTTACAAACTATTTAAAGGAGTTTTGCCAAGAAGTGATTTCCTCACACAACAGGTTGCAACTGTCCTCTTATGCCTTGAAAAAAGGGGCGTTGTGTTCCTGTGTTTATAAAAACAAGTGCCTCCTCCGTGATGTCATCGCACCACCTCCCATTCACACTCCTGAGGCTGATATTCATTCTCTGTAGTTGAGCAAATATGTTGTTTGGCTAAACCACAGAGGATAGCTGTATTGTGCACAAACTATAGAGGTTTTGTGTTCTCCCTCTTATTTTCTCAGGAGAGAAGATAAGATCCAAGCAGGCAGCCTTCAGCAACTGCTGCAGGGGGGAGGGGGCAGGGTAGGAGAGACAGAATCGCAGTAAGGAAATTATATAAGTAAACATACATGGAGGGACTGCTGCATACATGGGGGAGGCAGAAGGGCTGAGCACAGAGCTGACTTCTTATAACATTACAACCAGCGGATTCTCTATACAGCAGACACAGGCTGTGACACAGAGCAGAGCTAGTGCACATGCCCAGTAGCACTGCTTTGTTCTCCCCTTCCCTTCAAAGCTCATTCATGTGCCCTGTCATCAGATAAGAAGTGCAAACAAGGCTAGTGCTGCCAGATCAGCTCCTGGTTAATGTAAACAATCAGAAAACTAAGGGTAATTAAGCAAGGCTGCAGCTCTCACAGGCTACACTTTTTTTTATCACATATATTTAGAAAAGTGATTAAATACCCATTTTGGAAGATGCCATGTCAACATTAGATTGTGGCAAAAGCCCTTTAACTACAGTATGTACAAAGCAGAGGAACGTAGAGGTCACAGGAGTTAAGTGATTGCCCAAAAATATTTGATGTTTTTGCACGTTTTTTTTTTAACACAAATGTATAAGTCATTCCTATCCAATTGAAAATTTCTCAATCCAAAGTTAGTGGTTCTCATGTAAAGCACATGTCCTCCCATTGGAGTCTGGCAAACATTGTTTGGCTTATTTTTTTTAAATTAATGGTTTATACCAGTGCTTGAAAACCAATGTCCATCTGTTATCAGTCTAAACTACAATTTCAGGCATGTCCACAGATTGAAGGCCACCAGTTTAGATAGTATCAAAAAAGTTCCATTTTGGAGCATCCTGGATCTGAGAATGTTGGAAGTTGGTTCTTATCCAATGGTCTTCAGGGCCTAAAAGCTGTGTAGGGAGAAGAATAGAGATCAGTTCTGGCCTAAATCTAGAAGATAAGCAAATGGACCTATAGAGCGGATGAACTTAGAAGGGGCTTTTAAAGAGATTTTGCCACTTTGTAAAATCCCTTCTAAGGCTTGCTTGCTACAAGCCAGCCTCAGAGACTGAGGAGATGACCGCACATGCTCTGTTCTCCCCGATCATTTCAATGGGAAGTCAGAATATAGCAAAGCAAGTGAGCTTGACCACATTCGGAACACCAATAGAAATGAATGAAGGAGAACTGCGCAAGCGCAACCATCTACCACTCTCTGAGGCCAGCTCGTAGCCAGCCGTATACTGACCTCCAAAGGGATTCTGGAAAGTGAGAAAACCCCTTTAAGGTTACTCAGAAAGTAAAGCAGATATAGGCAATTTATGTGTACTACAGTGTGATTTATACCATCATCCTGTCAAAGATGCTTACATTACTCTAGAACATTGGGGTTCAACTTAAAGGGGTTTTCTCACTGCAATGATTATATGTGGGGATAGGTAATTAACCCCTTAACGACCGCGCACCGTCTTTTGACTTTGGGCATTTCAGGTCGTTTGTCTGCAGCGACGTCTTTTGACGTCGCTGCAGACATCGGGGCTTGCGGCGCCCGGCGCCGCAAAATCGCTGGGATCGGAGCTGTACTACACAGCCCCGATCCCAGACTATGTCCTGCAGGCATCGGGGAGCGGAGGCAACCTCCGCAACCCGATGCTTCAACCCTTTGATTGCGGCGGTGCGTTACCGCTGCGCAATCAAAGGGATCCCCTGCTCTGTCGGGTGATCGGAACGCCCGGTCACCCGACAGAGCTCAGGGACCGGCTGCACAGTCAGCTCTGGGGACCTAGCGTAGCCCCAGAGCTGTCTGTGTAACAAGCCAGTGATTAGGACGCACTGTGTGCTGTTCTAATCACTTCCTGTGTCAAACTCACACAGATTAGCATGTATTAGCATATATGAATATGCTAATACATTACTAAGTGTAAAAAAAAATGTTAAACAGTTCTCCCTTCATGGGAGTAAAAAAAAAAGTACAAAAAAAAAAAAAAAAAAGTGTAAAAAAAAGAATAAAAAAATAAATAATAAAATAAAAATAAATATTTAATTAAAAAAAATTGTACATAAATTACACGCACAAAAAAACCTTCACATATTTGGTATCCACACGACCGTAATAACCTGTAGAATTAATCTAACAAGTTATTAATTGTGAAATGTGAATGGTGTAAAAAAAAAAATTAAAAAACTAAAAAAAAATTGTAAAAAAATTAAAAAAAATACTGCAATTATTTATAAGTGTACTTAAACTATTCCCTTATAAAGTACAACTTGTCTCAAATAAAACAAGGCCTCATCCAACTGCGTCATTGAAAAAATTAAAAAGTTACAACTGTTTAAACGCAAGGAGGCCAAGACTAAAAAAAAATTCTGGTCATTAACTACTTTTCAGGCGTTCGGCTTAAGGGGTTTTTTAGTTTTGGCTTATGACGGTTCACACATCTATAGAACAGGGCTTCGACAGTTTGTTTGGCTCAAAGCATGGCAGCCCCGTTCATACATGTCACCCTAAGTATTAAATCCAGTATCTTCTGTCCTGGACTCATCTCATAGGGGGCAAAAAGAAAAATGGAAAGAATTTTATTTTAAGGGGTTGTTCGCCTCATAACCAGATGAAAAGATCATGTCTTTACATTCACCTTCCTCCAGTCTCTGGTTCCAGTGCCGTGTCTCCTCGGTCTTCTGTTGACAGGTCTTCACTTCTGAATAGGGAGATCCCGGCCGAGCTGCTGGTTGCTGGTCATGTACTTCTACTTATATCATTGTTTAGCGCTGTCCACTTCCGAACTGTGATGTAAATTATTGCCATGTGATCCATTTGGAAGTGACGGCATGTCCACAGAAAACCGGAACTGGAACTAGAGGAAGGTGAGTATAAGTCTTTTTTATTTTACTGGGGCCCAGGAGCTGCTCCTTTAAATTTCTGGTACATTTTTGCCGCATTGTACGACTCAGCCATGACACACTCCCGCATCTTTGGCGCATTCAAAAGTGTCGTGTCCGGCACAGATTGCATACATTTTTGGTGTACGACGATTCATACATTCAAAGAACAGACCTGCAACAGTTTATTTGGCTCAAAGTACGCCCCTTATCTCCTCTTAGAGCACACAAGTTTCTCTGGTTACGACCATCTCTGCCAACCTCTCCCTGCTCTCTCTTACCTCTCATTGCTTCAAGCTGCCGTCAGTCACTCAGTCCATCCACATTGAGTCACCTCCTGCAGAATCTTATCACTAGCTTCAGACTTTGAAAGCTTCTCATTTAGCAAGGTAAACACTCTTTAGAACTTTGCAGCCTGTATAATACACTGACATGAGTGCAAGAGATTTATAAAGTGTAACAGGAATAGCTAGGAACACCAGAACTGATGTGTCAATCACTGCTATAGACCCGCTCACAGCCTGAAACCTGAACAGCATGTGTAATTCTAAAGCTGGTTGTAAAACTGCATGGTGAGAAAACCCCTTTAAGGCCGCAAAGGGCAAATTCAGGTTTTGGGTCTATGTTGAGCAGCCATTTGTACTCAACCAGATTTATTCCTACATCAAAGCTTATTTTATTGATGCTGATCCCATCTCCTTGTTTATACCGTGGCTATATTCTAAACTTCCATTGAAGTGAATGGAGAAAGCCACATATCCACGGTCACCATTCTGTTCACTGTAGATTCAGCAAAAATGAGGACAGAAGGTCAAGAGATCCCCATTCTCAAGATAGATGGGGTCCGCATTTATGCTAAATGTTGTGGATATGTCATAAATGTCCAAGATGGGAATACCCCTTAACTTGAATCTCTAGAGTCCTTATGCTCCAAACATTCATATGCCATTTACAATTATTGTGTTTTCAAATGTGACATTTGGGCCCCCTTAGGGCATGTCCCCACGGCAGAGGACAAATAACGATCCGTTTATCCGACCGATATTTTTCCTGTTTTAGTGCTGTCCCCACGGCCGCAGGAGGACGGCTTTTCTCCGCGATGAGCGGACGGAAGAATGTGCATGTTCAATGTTTTTCGGGCAGAAAACCCGTGCAGTGGGGACTGCTGCACGAGTTTTCCATAGGAGCCCGTTGTGCTCATTTGCAGACGGTTTTTCAGACGGTCTGCAAAACCGCAACCTTCTGAAAAACCAGCCGCAAACCCGTGCCGTGGGGACATACCTTTAGGCATCAAGTCCAGAGTACAGATACTACATCTTTTCTATCTATAGTTACAATCCTGTGCTCAATGGTAAAGATTTATAGAAGCACCTTAAAATGTTTTTGGAAGGTTCTGAACATCTAACACGTTCATAACCTAAGAAAATGCAGATCAGATCACACTGCATTTTGCGAAAAAAAGGAAGCCCTGCGGCTGCCATGACGAAACCCATAGAGAGCAATAAAGCAAATGTTGTCTCTTTTAGACTACATTTCTATTTCTGTATTGTATATGCTTTATGCACAAGAAACTAACACACAAATAAAGCATATACCATCAGGAAATACGACAAGAGTGGTCAAAATAAGACTATATATGGCCCCAATCCCTGGCTCCATCACAGTGCCTTTTTCATGGTATCCCAACAGATATCACGTGTAGAGAGCAAAACGCTGTGTATACTCAACCTCACATAGATATAGTAAACGAGTTAGACATATAGGTAATCAGTGCATAGCAACCAGGTACAAAGAAGAGCTCAGATCAAAAGAGAGACTGAAGTAACACTCAGAATATAGAAGAGAACAGACAAGTTAACTGCATGGAGTGAAGAAGGGTCATAAAGAAAAGTAATGCAACCGTGAAGAGACAAGTCATTACAAGGCAAAGATACAGTGAAGGTCAAAGAGAAAATCTCCATAAATGCAGGGAATGGAAAAGGACTGGCCCCAAGGATGGCCCAGCTGTACTGATGTAACTCAGGAGGGGCTGACGAATGGAAGCTCTCTACAGACAGTAATAGATTTTGTGTTCTCCTCAGGCCAAGGCGTTTCTCCTTAGTGTCCTTCAGGTCTGCACCTGTCCTCACTCATGTTATGATAACTGAAACTTTCCTGTGAAAATGTCTAAATTTAAGGAGGTTGTAAAGGATTAGAAAACATGGCTGCTTTCTTCCAAAAACAGTGTACTTGGGTTGTGTGTGCGTTATTTCAGTTCTGGCCCATGAACTTACATTGAGCTGAGCAGCAAAACAATATTGGATCTTGAAGGGGTTTTCCTTGATCTCTTATGAAGCTGTTTTTTTGCAGCGATACGTGTCGGGATTGCAGACCGCACCCCTGACTTGGCATGTTATTAGGGTATGTCTTAGGGTATGTTCACATGGCTTATTTTTAAGCATAATTGCGTGTGTATTTCGACGCTTATTGCGCTTTACATGCGGCAAAATTACGGTAACTCATAGCTCTCATAGAGAGCTATGAATTACGCGTCGTTTCCCCGGGCGTACAATACGATCGTATCATACGTGCCGCTGACAATGCATGGCAATGGGGCCGGCCAGGTGACGCCCCTCCCCCCCCCCCCGTGCTTTGGGAGTTTATGCTTCCAAAAAACCCGTCGTATTGGGGCATGTACTCTATGCGACCCAATAAGCCCTGTGAACATACCCTAACTCTAACGCTTCCACTTCTTTACCACCGTACTTTTTTTTGCATTTTATCAATTTATTTGATACAATTTCACATGTTGTGATTTACGTTTTTCTTTACTCGCACATATATACATTATAGTCAATTTGCACTATTCTATATGTCAGGGGTTACTTCTTCCGTTTATATCTGGTGGCCTTAATTATGCTTGTTTTTAATTGCTTTTATTGTGCATCTTGCAGTTTTTTATGAAATAAAGTTGTGTAGATTTTTTCCTATTTTTGGGTGCGCATTTTTCTACAACAGTGTGTCTCTTTTTTGCTTTTGGTTAAAGGGGTTTTCCCTCTGGCTGTCTTACTAAGCCAGCTCTTCACAGCCAGGCTTCAGTAGGGCCGCTACAACAGGTAGGCGAAGGTAGGTGACTGTCTAGGGCGCCACTTCATCCCAGGCAGAAAAGGGGGCATAGGGAGGTATAGAGTGGGTTGAATTTTCCAGACGGTACATGCCTTATTTCCCTAGGGCACCAGAATACCTTGTCCTAGTTCTGCTGGTCAGGCAGTGGACTGTTCTACAGCAGGGACTGATATTTTAGCTCTGCTATTCCTACCTGTTAGAGGGACATAGGTGTAGGAAAGGTTTAAACAGCAGGGCAGAAGTACAGAGCACTAAAGGGTTAAGGTTTGTCCATTAGAAAGAAAAACAGGATCCTGTGTTGCTGATAAAACACAGCAGGGAGTGACCTCATCATCCTGATCAGGGCTGCTAGAGGTGGTCAGAAAATTAGGGAAGCTTGTGTACACAAGCAGAAGATAAGATATGTTCTAACTCTGAAAGGAAGGAAAATCAGAATATCAATGTCTTTGCTTTATGCTCTGGCTAAAAAAAACATAATCAGTCATAATGACTCAACAAAGTTCAACATGTTCAACATGTAAATGGCAGAGAAATTTGTCCACCCACATTTACTCTATACAGGAGCGATAATTCTGGTATTATGGAAGTACTTAGACATTTAATTGCAATAATAGTCACACTCCCACTGCAATTAAATATAATGTGGATGTAAACCTCCAAAAATGCTTCTAGTTGACACTTTTTCCCCCAAATTGGAGATGGGAAAGTGCAGAGATGGACTGTGAAGATTGCAAACCCCCTAGAGACAGAGCATTGGGTCTCTAGATGCTCCAGAGGCCAGGTGCAATTACTACTATTGTATAATTTATAGCCTGTGGGCCGAATTTGGCTCATCAGATCATTTTATGTGGCTCTCAGGAGCTTAGACACAGTGATAAGCAAGATCTGAATTTAGAAAGACCAGGTTTTCACTTTCAATTTCAGCCAGTGCTTGGCAAGGGAGAGGGCGCAATCTTGGATTCAGAGCTTTAGCGCACACCTCCAGACGGCTCTGATCACCACTTACAGGCAGTGGCACAGCTTAGACAGTCCTACCCAGGCACCTTAGCCACCGTCAACAGCCTTTTGAGGGCAAGCA
This sequence comes from Phyllomedusa bahiana, assembly GCA_025379985.1. NCBI lineage: Eukaryota > Metazoa > Chordata > Amphibia > Anura > Hylidae > Phyllomedusa > Phyllomedusa bahiana. Next base: position 20,359 of record JAODAL010013839.1, read on the forward strand.
TAATGCTGATGTGAAAATGAGTTTGATACCAGTGGCGTAGCTACAGGGATCGCAGCTGTCGCATTTGCCACCGGGCCTCTGAGCCAGGGGGGCCAAAGGACCCCTTGCCATACAGCTACATCGCTAGGCAAAGCGGCCGGGATACACTGTTCCTGGCCATGTAGCCCACTGAAGGCAACACTGCGATGTAGTGTTGTCATCGCGCCACTGACTATTCTAGGCCCTAAGCCTATGCCTAGGCTTAGGAACAGTAGATGCCGGTACTGACGTCCAGGAGCAGGCTGCGTGAGGTTGTAATGCTGCCCGCTCCAGATTCAAAGAGAGGTGTTCGCTGGGGGACCCTGGGAGACCAGAGGTATGGATTATTCTTAGAGTTTGGTATCAAAGGGAGGGGGGGGGAGAATACCTACCTACCTACCTTTCTTTAAGAGGCTTTATCTGCCTGCCTACCTACCACAAGGGACCCTACCTACCTACCAGAAGAGGCCCTATCTACCTGCCTACCTACTGGAAGTGGTCCTATCTACCTACCTACTAGAAGGGGCCCTAACTACTTACCTATCTACTAAAGGGGGCTCTATCTACTTACCTATCTACTAAAGGGGGCTCTATCTGCTTACCTGTCTACTAGAGGGGGATCTATCTACTTATCTACCTACTAGAATGGACCCTTTACTGAATCTGGACTTTACCTACTTAATTGGAAGAGTCTGCCTACTTATCTGACTCATTTTTAAGGTCTAACCTACCTAAAATAAGCATCTTCCAATACTCCTGTCTAATTTGTGAGGGCTGTCTATTATATGTAGTGTATTCCTACCTACTGGTAGCACAAATAGGGGCCAAATAATCTGCTGGTGGTACTTTAACTGTTTGAAGTCTACCATATTTGTTTGGTAAAATCTGTAGGGACGAGTTGTGGTCGGGAGAAGACGTCATGATGGTGTGGACTGGATGAAGAAAGTAAACAGAGAACAACTCTCATCCGATAAGACGTCACCTGTGAGTCCCTAAATGTAACTGCTCTGTAATCACTTATACGGCTGCAGAGCCTGTATACACTGGTATCTACCACTCTATAGTCCCTGTATGGTGGTAGTAGTGGTTTTAGTGTAACAGTTTATATTCAGTAACAGTACGTTGGTATTATTCAAACCGTTTTTGGTGATGATATGTGATCATGATGTGGTGGAATTATTTGGTCCTTGTATATTGTTGTAATTGGCATTATAGTTCTTTGTCTATTGATTTGGTCAGTAACAGTATGATGGCATTTGTCACTACATGGTAGTGGTATTTGTGATATTATTTACATATAGTTACATAATTAGTACGGTTGAAAAAAGACACATGTCCATCAAGTACTTGGTTCTTGTATATTGTTGTTATTGGTATTATTGGTCTTGATATATTGATCTGGTCAGTGACAGTATGATGGTACTAGTCACTATATAGTGGTGATAATTTATCCCTTGTATACTTACCTGCCTGCAGAATACAGATAAGTCAACTAAGCTGTTCAGCATAAACTCCAACAAAAACTAAACCCATAAAACAAAAAACATTGCATTTTTTCCTGTCTCTCCCCTCCCCCCCCCCTCCTCCCCCCACACACACAACTTATTTTTATTTTTTGGGGGAGGGCAAGAAGGAACAGATACTCTGGCTGTAAAACTTGTTTTTCTTTGGCTCCGTTTGAAATTAACTTTCTTCTATTGGACAATTCCTTTAAATAGAAATAATTTTCTGCAACGCACTACGCTGCAGACATCTGTCACATCAAGTAGGTACCCTGTTGCTGAAAAGTATTGGTCCACAGACGGTGTCTGGCAGTGGGGAGGGCCCCAAGCTGAAGTTTTGCACTGTAGCCCATGAGTCCTTGCTATGCCCCTGCCCTATAGCTATGCCCCAGTGTACATTCTGCAAACACCATTGACCACTCTATGTCTTTCCAGTCTGGCATATGTCATGCCTAGTGTGACATGAAACAACAATTACTACAAAGGTAGCATAGTGGATATCACAGCCTTCTTGTCTTCTTGTACTGCTGAGGCAAGGAAATCGAATCCATCATGGACTTTGCAAATTCTACCTGTGTTTACATGGTGTTCCCTATTACTCTGGATTACTCTTACTTGTCAAAACACTTCTTGGTCACTTGGCTTTGTATGATATTGGTTGAAATAAGGTGTACAGTGAGTTCCTCCAGGAACAAGGACTGACGTGATTGGAGCCACTCTGAATATGTTGGTACGATATGGAAATAAAGGATAATAAATGACACTCATCACAAAAATACCTCCCATGATAGCTATACCACATTGTCAAAATTACAATGCACCTCACCTAAGGAGCTTTCCTTTTCTACACTATGCTATGTGCAATGAAAAAGATTTTTAGTCAACTTTATGTGAAAAGTGAGAAGACATACTTGTGTCCACAGAAAGACATGTAAAAGATTTACTTGAGGGGCCTCTGAACAGAAGATGTGAAATGAGCCCAAAGCTGACAGATCGTAAATTTGACACCATGAAGCCAAGGGCAAGGGGAGAGAGAGTGACTGTGTAACCTTCTGAAGAAAAGAGGAATTTGCCTCTCCCAGTTTCTAGCCAACATATAACAAACAGCCCAAGGGCTGCATACATTCTACAAGACTGGTCTGAATCTACCAGGGGAGGTGTTAAACAGGTGTTGACCATGCAAAAAAAAAATAAAATCTCTAAGAGGATGTTCCCTGTCAAACTGAAACACCCCTGACAAGGCATATAAATAGACTGTAAAGACCACTGTTTTCATCCACACCTCTTCTTTTATACGCACTGTCCTGGTTAGCTCCAGAAGCAACTCGGCCACCATGACCAGCTTACGCTCAAGCTCTGCATCATCCTATCAAGTTTCAAGCTCATCTGGAGGCTATGGGGGTGGTTTTGGTGGTGGCAGCTATGGAGGAGGCTTTGGTGGTAGCAGCTTTGGAGGAGGCTTTGGTGGTAGCAGCTATGGAGGAGGTTATGGTGGAGGCAACAGTAGCGGATCCGGTGCAGCATTCTCCTTGAGCTCTGCTGTAGGATCCGGTGGTGGCTTCTCCTCTGCTGGTGGCTTCTCCTCTGGTGGTGGGTTTGGTGCTGGTGGCGGATTTGGTGGTGCTGGTGGCGGATTTGGTGGAGCGTTTTCTGGTGGCTTTGCTGGAAATGACAAGCAGACCATGCAAAATCTTAATGACCGTTTGGCCTCCTACCTGGATAAAGTAAGAGCCCTGGAAGCTGCCAATACTGAGCTGGAATTGAAAATTCGAGAATGGTATGATAAGCAAGTTAGTGTTGGAGTCAGTGCAGGTTCCAAAGACTACGACAAGTACTATGACATCATCAATGACTTGAGGAGCAAGGTACAGTCCTATTCATTATTTTTTAAGATATGTTCCATCAAAAACATCATAAATGTCTAGAACATTACTGGTTCAGGGTCTTTTTTGTCTTTACCCACAATGCACTGTATTAAAGTGTACCTAACTCATAATACCTTGTGTTTAAGTGGCTGCAGAATGATATTATAGGCTTAGGGCCATAGCAGTTTAGTTTCCTACTCTATTAAATCTAGCCACAACATGATGCTACAATGTCAAGGTTGACTTCCTATATCAAGTACACTTTGTAATGAGACATATTTACGCATTGAAAGATGTCAGCTGTGTTTACATATTTCCTTCATGAATGTTGTCTTTGCATAGGCAGTCTCTAGCCTTTCATTGACTTGTCCTTTTTTGTCCACCCTTGAGCTTTCCTTCCTACATAAATTATCCTTACACCAACAAATGTAATATATTCTTTTGCTTTGATTGTAGATTTTGGCTGCCACCATTGATAACTCCCGTATTGTCCTCCAAATTGACAATGCCAGACTGGCTGCTGATGACTTCAGACTGAAGTAAGTTCGAATATCATATTTAGTCCAGTTATGACATCTACTGATTATACACATTGTAAAAGAGTCTTATGGATAATTTAGTAACCATGATGCTTACCAAGTGGCTTAGTAAGGCATAGCCAATGGGTATCAATGCTCCCAGTGAGAAGAAGGGCTAGTAGCTTCTAGGACCATATGTGACAAAACCTTCTAGCTATGGCTGCCAAGTAGAGCAAAATGGCAGCCACAACAAAGAACTAGTTTTTAGGACTTCATAGGTATCTAAGTAGGTGGTGTAACCTTTCTTCGGAGTTGCTATTTGTCTCCATGTGTAGACATTTACTTATACAGCAACCTAAACACTTTCATTTTATGGAAAGTACTGTTAAATTCTCTGGCTTAATTCACCTTCAGCATATCCACCCTAAAACTATAGTCTTCTTCAGTGATAGACTGGGTAATTGTAGACACAGTAGAGATCTAGAGCAGCCATTAATGTTCATCTCTTTGCTTTATGCTCTGTTTTTCTAAATTGCACTTACGGTACCTAACTTCTTGTTTGTTCTTTGCAAGGTACGAGAACGAGCTGGCTCTCCGCCAGAGTGTGGAGGCTGACATCAATGGACTCCGTAGAGTCTTGGATGAGTTGACCCTGTCCAGAGGAGACTTGGAGATCCAATTTGAGAGCCTGAATGAAGAGCTAGCCTACTTGAAGAAGAACCATGAGGAGGTAGGCACTCCTTCAGCCATTATACACCTTCATCAGGGATAAGCAAATTCATAGACTACAATGTTATAAATACATCAAATATGGAAAAATAATAGATGGCATATCAGACTATGAGTCTTACGAGATCTGCCAAAACTGTATTCAATCTTGTGTCACCTTTTGTCAAAGTTCACCTCTCATCTTCTTCAGCTTTTTATTGTATTTCATAAGAAATTGTCCCCACTAGGCCTAGAAACTGAGGCATAATGTTAAGTTTATGGCCCCAATACAAAATCTGTATTAGGGACCCCTATTTGCCAAGTACAATTTATAACATGCCCTTATCATGCCCTTAGCGCCTTACCACTATTTCCTATATCTCAATGAACAGGAATTACAGGTCGCAAAGAGCAGCGCTGCCGGCCAGGTCAAGGTAGAAATGGATGCTGCACCTGGTGTGGATCTCACTAAGCTTCTGAACGACATGAGAGAGGAGTATGAAGTAATGGCAGACAAGAATCGCAGAGACGCAGAGGCATGGTTCAACCAAAAGGTGAGGTTGCTGCCTGCAGAGTTATCATTCATGAAAAAGGGGCGTTTTACAGGAAACTCATTTATGAAATGTTAAACTCTTCCAGAGCGGTGAACTTAAGAAGGAAATTTCAGCTGGTGTGGAACAGGTGCAGACAAGCAAGTCCGAAATTTCTGACCTCAGACGTAGCCTCCAAGGTTTGGAGATTGAACTCCAGTCACAGTTGGCAATGGTAAGTAGTCAAATTCAGTATAAAAATACAAACTATAATAGGATCATAATAATATCACAAACTACAGTGAAGCTATTCCAAAAGCTGTTCCTCTTTGTGAAGGTTACCATTTACTCAGACCAGATTTCCATCGATAGATTCCAGTTTCATCACATCCTATACATATTAGCAGACACGGACTGGACTACAGGGGAATATGGGAAACCCCTGGTGGGCCCCTGGGTTTGGTGGACCTGTATGCGTTGTGGACCCCCAGGCATGACAAGACTGGGGCTGCTTTTTGGGGAGAAATGCAGAGAAAAATGGGCAGAAAGAAAGATGCAGAGTGCAAGAGTCATGTGCGGTCATGTACAGTAGCCATAGGGTGGGCCCCAAGAATCTACTCCACTGGTGGACCCCAGGAATAAACTTTACTGATGAGCCTCTACGATCAATTTTACTGGCGGGCCCAAAGAATTAACTTCACTGGTGAGCCTCAGGCACCGCTGTCCAACACTGCATGTTAGCGATTTTTCTCGAGTGGATCACCACTCTAGAAGACCATTTTGAATGGTCATCTCAAAGAGTTTTACTTTATCTAAATGATCTTAGTGTACATGACCATCTCTAGACCATTCAATAATTTATCAATTAATTGGTGGGTTAAAAGGCTCGCTTATCTCTGTATAATATACCCAAACAAATGTTCTCTTTATCCAATTTTAGAAAAAATCCCTTGAAGATACCCTGGGTGAAACAGAAGGCCGCTATGGAGCACAACTTCAACAGCTCCAGCTTGTAATTGGTGGAATTGAGGAGCAGTTGGTCCAGATCAGAGCAGACATGGAAAGACAGGGCCAGGAATACAGAGATCTCCTTGATATCAAGACAAGGTTGGAAATGGAGATTGAAACATACCGCCGCCTGCTAGAGGGAGAACTGGGGTAAGCACAAGTAATACAGCGAAAGAAACTAAAATAGTGTTCATAATAATGTGGGTCAACTACAATAGTAACAACCAAAAAAATCAACTGTTGGACCCTAAAACCTTGGTAGCTCATATTCCATCAAAAAGGCAAAAGAAAAGTTTTCATTCTAAATTTTTCCTCCTACAGTCAAATATCCCAGTCTTCAGGGAGCAAGTCTTCATCATCCTCCACATTACAGGTGTCATCTTCCCAGGTTTCAAAATCCCAGACGGCTTCTGTAGACTCCAAGAAAGGTAAGTTAAAGGTCGAAATCAAATTCCCAAACAACTTAATTACCTCCCGAAGAATCTTACAAAACTGAGAAAATGTTAATAAAATATAGGAAAAATGTGTATTATCTAATTATTTATATACACATGTTCTCACTTTGGCTCAGTGGCTAGATATGAGGTCTTGCAGTACTGAGTCAAGAGTTTGAGTACAATCAGCGGACTTTTATAGGAACAAGCATATACTTTTTGATCAGTACACTATCCGGGCATTAGGGCAGTGTCCAACAGTCCATGGCCATCAAAGGACTCAGAAAAAATGTATTTCAAAGCAACAAAACATAAATTACATAAAGGCATTGTCTAAACCCAGATCTAGTGTATTATAACTATAATGGTTGGTAAGGAACCCATAATGTTTTTGGCACAGGGACCAAAAACACTTTCAGGCCATCCCTAACTTATATATGTCTTCTGAATTCTTTTTTTTAGATCCATCAAAGACCAGGAAGGTGAAGACCATAGTAGAGGAAGTCGTTGATGGGAAGGTTGTTTCATCCAGGGTTGAGGAGGTTGAAGAGAAGGTGAATTAAAAAGAGAGAACAAGTTGTGGACAGAAGAGAGTGGTGTCGGCTTGTGGGGGTACTTCAGCATTTCTGATTTATGAATGAATATTGCCTGAATTTGTTCTCCTTTTTGATTCAATAAAACCTTTACTGCATCTTATACTTGTAATGGATATTTTTGGAAGCACCAAGATATGAACATACATATTTAGGATTCAGCCTTAACTCAGAAACCACTTTAGTACAAAGATCCCACACACAGAATGAAGTAAATACACAAAACATGGGTGTATCTTTATGACTGGTGTCATTTAGGCCATTGGGCTCCAACCTATGGCTTTATAGCTCTTCCAGATCAGTTATACAGACCAGTTCTGTCCTCTATCTTCTGTGTGTTTTTAGCCAAAGGATTCCTAGAATATTCCTGCTAGTCTATATTACATTCCCAGTAGTGTAGGGTACGTTCAGAATTAATATAATCATTCCTAGTGATTTAAGAGTTTTGAGAGGCGTCAGTACTAATTTTTTAATTTATGACATCCGTTGGTTACTTCCCTTCCCAAAAGCTTCCCATTAACCCTTGCAAGGTGACACAAAACTGAACATGTTCAGCTGATCATGTTCACTGTCTTGTGCATTAACAATTGGGGTCGAAAAGGAGACAGAGGGATAGGACGATGGGCCTCATGTATGAAAACTGTCTAGGTGTAAGACTTTCTCTGTTTCCCATAGAAACCAATCAGAGCTCCCCTTTCTTTTTATATAGTGCTCTGAAATGGGAAGCTCTGATTGATTGCTATGGACAACAACAAAAGTCTTACACCTAGGTACACATATCACTGTGAAAAAGTCACCATAACTAATAGCCCTCAATCAAAAATAATATCACTGGATCCAATAATGGGTTAAAACATTTATTATTCTCTCCATAAAAATTCTGACCCCACCAACATTTTACACCAACACTGGTATTAGCGTCCCCACCATAGGGAGTCACACCAACTACTACCATTAGGATACATCCATTGGAATCCCTGTGAGATACATATAGGATATTCAGATGGATATGTTGTTTCTTACCCACTGAGGAGTCCCTGGAATGGGACGAAACGCGTTTGGGGTATAAGTGGCGCTTCATCCTTATCAGCGCCCTGTATATGTCATCTATTGATCCAACTTATCGTTTCGGGTCTATTGGCGCAGATAAGTATTGGCATCTTGTATACCCTACTTATTGCTATTGCTTGTTACATGTTTCTGTAGGGTATTGTTTATACCATTTGGTAATAGGGGCAATTTATCCCTATTTTCTGTGGTTTAATTTGGATTTATTTTTTTTTTATTGGCGTTTCTTAATATCTGTTCTTTTTTTTTGGTACTACCAATTTTGTAGGGTAATATTGTCTCCCCCTTTTTTTTCCCCATTTTTTGGGTTCCGCTTTTGGAGTGTCACAGTAGGGGGGGTAGTTTATCTAGGGGAAGTTTAGGAGTTACCCGGGGGGGTTGGGCCCTTTTTCGGGACGGGTTCCCCCTTTTTTTGTGGGGAGGTAAAAAATAGGGTGTTTTTGTTTAGGGGACAGTGGGTGTTTTGTCCTTATCCTGTTGGGTCCCCTGTGTCACCATTTTTGAAAGTCACAAAAATTTTTATTTTTTTTTTCAAATTTAAAAGGTATTTTTTAAAAAGGAAGTTTTTTTTTTGGTTGGTATCTGAATTTTTCGGGGCATAAAATTCCCCTGGGGAAATTAATACATTTTCTGTTACAAAATATATATATTTTGGTTTGGTAGAGGGGGAAATCCCCCATTTTTAAATTTGTTTACATTTTTTTTCCCAAATAGCATTTATTGTAAGCACTTTTAATTCTCCCCCCTTTAAAAAAACCTGCAGGAAAGCTTTAATTTTATGTTTTTTATGGACCAAAGGGAAAAGGGAAGATTAGTCACAACACATAAGAACGTTACATGCTACTATACTATGGATTATGCACAGTCATACAAAGCTTTATGTTCCATTTCCTTTAAAATATTTTATTTTTCCCTACAGCAAGAAAGCCCCATGAATACAAGATCCAGACACAAGAGTGTAGAGGTGATATTCACTGTATCACCACAAAATGATAGACATGTCTATTCAGAAGAATATTAACTAAGCTTTTATTGTTCTAAAAAACACCAAATTTAAAGGGTTTACATTTTCACAGTAAAGTACATTTTATGACCATTCCTATTTTTGATTTTTGGCGCGTTTTTAGTTAAATGAAGGAAGTCACAGTGATGGCTGGCTTGGTGGGTTACAGTTTAAGGTGGCAATAGGCTTTTCTCCCACCCCATTTTTTTTTTTCCTTGTTGCTTTTTTTTGGTAAAAGGGACAATTTTATCAGAGTTGCAAAAAAAAGGGGGGTTTTTGGGGCTTTGGGGCCAAGAAGGGGCCAGTTTTTTCTGAAATTGCCCCCAGTTTTTTGAAATGTTCATGCTGGGGTGGTGAAAGTGTTTTGTTTATTGTTTATAAGGCGATCGCGCTTGTTCGTTGTTTTAAGGTACCAACTTAATTCACCACAAGCAGTCCCCAATAAATCAAACCCCCAAAGAAATGAACCCCCATGCAAAAAAAGAAATATTGAAAGTGGTTTAAAATGGGCCCATTATAAAAAAAGCGGCATGGAGATTGCAGAGAACCAGGTGCTATTGATGTGAAAGGTGAACGTTGGCTTTTAAAGGGTTGTGGCAGGGGGGAAAACGCCCATTTCTACATTGGGCAGCTCACCTCCGAAAAAAACCCGGGGGGAAACCCAGATGCGTACCCTTCCCCATGAAGTCCTTTGTACTTTACTTTTAGGGGGCCCCAGAGCAGACAGATTTAAATGAAACCTTTCCCTAATTGGTTACTTTGGGTAGAAAAATTTTCTTATTTTAACCGGGGTACCAAAAAATGGCCCCTTTCTGATAGAAAAACGAGAGGGGCCCATTATCCCCTAATGACAGTAAATAGCAGAGTTTAACGGAAGGAGAAGTGGATCCTCTGGACCAAGCGGTGCTAACGGCCGCGCCAGGGAGCGGCGTCTAAGTAGATCCCGGTATTCACCAGAGCCCGCCGCAAGGCACAATGGGCTGGCTCCAGCGGGAGTCCTACCAGGTCGTTATCCCTGACATGACTTGCTTGGTGGGAGCCGAGGTTGGGGGAAGGCGAGGGGACCGAATCGAAAAGCCCAAACCCCGCAGTGGGGGAACAGGGAGGGAAGTCGGGAGGGGGCCGAAAGGTTCGAGGTCAAGGGAAAATGGCCCAAAAGGGGCAGTAACGCAAACGAGACTGGAAAAATTTTCTTTTTGAACGCCCTTTTTCTACGGGACGGGTCACAATAGATGCCCGGGAAGGAAATTTCCGGAGGTGACCCCAGTTATATAGGGGGCGACAGCAAAAGACCAAATTTCCCGGTGCGCCGCCCCCTTTTAAAACTAAGAGAAACCGGTGCGCACCCCGCCCTTTGTGGGGGTGTTTCGAGGACACAGGAGCAGGGGGAAAACAAGTTGTTGCTCCGGGGGGAACGAAATTTCGACCGTGGCCCTTCATGTGGGGCCCCGGGGTCACTTTTGTCCCCCGGTTTCGGGGGGACGAGGAGTTTGAGTGCGCCCGCAGCCCCCAAACGGGTGCCGGGGCCACCCCTAAAAACAGAGTTTGGGAGCCTTAAACAAAGATATGGATAATTGCGCCTTTTATAAGAACCCAGGTGTGAGATAATAGAAAGCCAAAAAATTTTCTTTTGGGAAGACCTATAGGGAAATTTTTTATTAAAACATGGGAATGTACAAGCATTGCAGTGATTATAGAGCAATCCAAAAATCAAAGAAAATCTTGTCCCCTTTTGGAAATGAAATAAAAAAATCCCAAAAAAAATTAAAAAAAAAAAATTTTTTAAAAAAAGTTTTTCATGTTTTTAAAAAAAGGGAAGTATATCCAAAAATGTTATGTTTAAAAAAGTATAAATAATTGGCATTGCTGCATCTGTAACAAGCCGAGTTATTAAATTATCATACTGTTAAATGAGCTATCACCCTAATCCTACTAACCCGCAGAATAATGGCAATGTGTTACTTATGCCACATGATGAACAATTTAAAATTTAAAAGGGAAAAAACAATGGCAGAATTGCTATTTTTTCTTCTATTTACCTCCGAAAACAGTTAATGATGATAAATCAATAAGTTATATGTACCCCCCCAAAAAGCAGAATTTTAAAAAAAACAAATCATCCCCCAAAAAATGGGGCCCGGGTTTAAAAGGGGGTTTTTCTCACACAAAAAATTGCTTTTTTTGCCCAAAAAAAAAGATCTTTCAAAAAAAAGTCACTTTGCAAAAATTTTGTCCATTAACAGTGTCCTACCTATTCCTAGATTTCCCCTTGTCTGGGCTGCATCAGCTCCTCAGGGGCCTATAGCTTGACCTGTTCAATTCTCATTTATTTCCTGCCAGCCCCTGGTTTGCTATAGCGGGCAGACCTGTTCAGTTCTCCTGATAGGCTGCCGCACTGGGGTTTCATACTACAGGCGGGCTTCTACTGCAGCCTTTGTAGAAAAAATTAAAAACGCCCTGAATTAAAAAAGAAACCCAAGGGAAAAAAGGATTTAGGTAAGAAAAATTTGATGTTTGTAAGACTACCCCTTTTAAAGGCCCCGGGAAAAAGCTGGGATCCTAAAGGGGCTGGTTTTCCTTTTATGTTGATACTGTTTACCCAGAGAGCTCTCCATAATTTTTTACAACGGGCTGTTTATAGTTCCCAAATTCCCATTTCCAAGTTTTCAGTTGGGGAAAAAGTGTGCTTTAAAAAAAGTTTAAAAAACTGTTTAAAGGGTGGTCTACACCCGCTCAAAAATTTTTGGTCGTTTTTTTTAGCCCGGGTTTAAAAATTTTTGAATCGGTTGGAAAAAACCGACCTTTTTTGCCCCCCAATAGAAAAATTCCTGCTTTTTTTTTTACCAAAAGCACAGATTTTTACTGAGGGAAAACCAAAAAAAGAAAAAAAGTGTTCCGGGGAGAATTAGAAAATGATCTATTTTTTCCGCAGGAACGGGCGTCGGATTCCTGCAGCCCTAAAAGTAAGGGGCTGGGGAAACCAAAAAAACCCCAAACCCCCAGTTTGCGCAAAAAAAATGGAAAAACAAAACACGGCGGGTGCCCAAAAAGGGGGGTAGGTTGGGCCCACAAGGTTGGGGTAAGGGGGACCAAAAAAGCTACAGTGGAGCAAACTCCCTCCAAAATGAAAACCGGGGGGGAACCAGACCCTGGGGTCTAAAAATGACAGCCCGGAACATTTTCCCTGTACTGGGGCCCCAAAAAAAGACGATTTTTACTGCAACCCCCTATAAATTTAGTTTTCATTGGGAGAAAAAATTTCTTTTTTTTACACAGTACCAAAAAATGGACCCGTACTGTAGCAAAAAGAGATGGGCATTCAAACAAATCATGAAGGAAATTGCGAGTGGGCAAACCAAAAATCAAAAATATGAAAAAATAGCCCCCAAAATTTTTAAGAAACCCCTAGGGGCGAGATAATAGAAAAGCCACATCTGTTTTTGGAAAGACCTTTCTAGGGTTTAATTTCACTGCAATGTACAAGGGATTGCATTTTAAATTTTTTCCCGAATGAAGCCCCAAAAAAGCTTTTGTCCCTATGTGGAAACACTGTAAGGCTAGGTCTATACACAGCTCAGGATTTAGGTCGTTTTTTCAGCGGATTCAGTATTATGAATCGGTTGAAAATCCGACCTTGTAGCCCTCAATAGAAAATCCGTGCTTTAGTCTACACAGCACAGATTTTTACTGAGGGAAACCAAAAATGATAAGCAGCCAGCAGAATATAGAACATGTTCTATATTCCGTAGGAACAACGTTGGATTCCAACAGCTCTAATGTACTAGGCTGCCGGGAACCCGAAATCCAACCTCTGGTCTTAGTGCAAAAACCCCGCAAAAAAACGGCGGTGCAGAAAGGGGGAAAATGGCGTGGGTTTTGGGACGGTTTTTTTCATTTGCTGTGTGGACCCAGCCTAATGGGGAACATTCATGAGCATTTTAGTACAGATACACTTTACGTCCTCTATTACATCCTCAGTCCTGCAGTGTCTGTGCTCAGGCCCAGGTTTAATATGATATATTTATAATTAATCAGGTAATGCGTAGTTGAAATGTTCTCCTGTTGCAATGCATCCTGGAGATGAAGATAATGCTCCACAAGTGGTGAAATTTTTATAGATAATAAATGCAGGATGAATAGTCATCATCAACGCTGCAATAAATTCCTATTTGGCATCATCCAGATCTACTAACAGAGAACAGTGATCCAGATTTTAAAAAGCTTTTAAATTTATTTTATACTGACATATAATTTAATGTGATTTAGACTTAATGATGTAACTAGCCCCATGCAATGCAAAGCAATTATAAGAGCTGCTCCACCTCAGTTAGAAGTTCATAACCTCATCCATAAGCCGTGTGACCCTAAAGCCAGATTAGATATGGACGTAGGTACAGAGACACTTCCCTTCTCCACTGGGCATAGGAGAGAACTGCAAGGGCTTGGAGCGGGTGTCTGAGTCATTCATTTAAAACTTAATTAAGCAAAAAACAGTATTACTGCACTTTCTTTTCAGTTAGATGTGTTGTATCTGCGGTTGATTATCTTTAGTGACTGTATTATGTTCATGGTTGTAAGTGATGATTTTCTGTTCATAACCTCAACCCTTACTATAATTTCTATGAAACAAAAGCTCAAGCAGTGCGCATGCTCTATAGCCTTATCTGTGAGCTTGGCCTGTCGGGGGGTTTCTTGGGGGTCAAAAACCAGATCCCCAAATGATGCCACATGCGGGGCCCGGCTGGAATAAAAACACCCCTGGAAATAAGCCCCCAGCACCCACATAAAATATCGTTTAAAAAATGCCCCTTGTTCTCGCCCCTCGCCCTGTCTAAAAAAAAAACTACAAAAAAAGCTGCTTTCCACGGGGGGTTTTTTGGTGCATTTTTTGAGGGGTTTTGGGTGGGTTTTGTGCAGAAAGGCAGAGCATTTAAATGCTGAACTTTCCACAAAAAGCATCAAAAAAGCCCCAAAACCGCTCTGTGTGGGGCCCCTCCCCAAACAAGAAGAGAAAACAGGGGTGCAGGAAACCTTCATCACAGAGTCAGGTGTGCACTTCTTTACAATCGGGGAAAAGCCACCTGACCAATCAGCACGCTTTAACGAAAAAACCCCCCAACCTAAAACCCAATCACTCCCAGAGTCAGGTCAAAATCCATAAATACGCAGATTCAAAACAGAAGAAAAACTTCCCCTGCAGCAGGGACTCACAGGAGACGTCATCTCTGTGGGAGTTGTTTCTTCTCTTTTTTCCCCTTCTGGCACAAACCTCCATGCGCCTCCTTGTTGTTCCCTTCCCTTTTCTCTCTGTTGGTAAGCATTGCAGGTCCTCTTCTAGTGGTCACTCTCGTCCCTTAGAAATTTACCACAAATACTCTTAGGCTCCCCTCTTTTCCCCGCACTTTCCTACAATTCCCCAAACAGCGAATGTTAGACCCTAAAAATTTTAAAAATTAAAAAATGTCGATAAGTGGCATTTAAAAAGGGAGACCCCCATTTTGGCAGGCAGGGCCCGTTGCGGGAGGCAAGGGGCCCGTATCAAGGCCGGCGGGGCGTATCAGGGAGGCGGGACAGTATACAGGGAGGGGCCCGTATCGGCGACGGGCCAGAACGGAGCAGGGCCCCCACTTTTAGGAGGGCAGGGACAGTTTAAAAAGGCCCCGGCAGGACAGGTATAGGCAGCCAGGGCAGGTATGGTGGCGGGTTTATAGGGGCCAAGGCAGTGTATAGGTAGGGAGTGCTATTATAGGCAGCAGGGCAGGTTTGGCGCCAGGAGGGCATCATATAGCCCCGGGAAAGGGGGTGGTGCCAGGGGGGCATCATATGCCAGGGCAGGGGATAGGTATCCCGGGGAGGGCACATAAGCCCGGGGGGGTTAGGTATCAGGGAGGGCATCATTAGCAGGGCGGCATAGGTAGCCAGGGAGGGCATATTTAGCCAGGGAGGGTTTGGTAGCCAGGGCAGGTAACGTGCCAGGGCAGGGCATATATGCCGGGGAGGGGCAGTATATAGCCCGGGAGGGCTATTATGCAGCCGGGAGGGGGGGTATATTCCCAAAGGGGAGGGTATTTAGGCGCCAGGGCAGGGGCAGTATATAGCCGGGCAGGGTATTTAGGCAGCCAGGGGAGGGGCAGTTTAGCCAGGGGCAGGGTATTATAGGCACCGGGCAGGGGCAGATATAGCCAGGGCAGGGCTATTAAGGCAGCCGGGCGGGGCAGTATACAGCCAGGGTAGGGTATTATAGGCAGCAGGGCAGGGGGCAGTATATGCCAGGGCAGGGGGAGTATATAGCCAGGGCAGGGCTTTTTATAGGAGCCAGGGCAGGGGGGCGTAATAGCCAGGGCGGGGCGTTAGGCAGCCAGGGGGGGCGTATATAGCCCGGGCAGGGGCGATATGCCGGGGGAGGGGCAGTTATAGCCCGGGAGAAACAGGGGCAGTTATGGGCAGGGGCAGTATAAAGCCATGGCAGGGGCAGTATAGGCAGCCGGGCAGGGGCAGATTAGCCGGGCAGGGGCAGTATATACCAGGGAGGGGCGTATAGGCAGCCGGAGGGGGTAAGGGAGCCAGAGCGGGGCGTATAGGCACGGCAGAAAGTAGTTTAAAAAAAAATAAAAAAGTATATCACCCGGACACCTGCTGTCCCTCCTCTTCACTCTGGAGCCGGTGGCGCTCATGCAGGTGCGGGCCCGCGGAGCAGGCGCGCCATGACGTCATCACATCGCGCCGCCTCCCCCGCGGCCTCCTGGGAGCTAAAACAGACGGGATCAGTAGATCCAGATGTTCAGCCTCGGACGCTGCTTGCAACGCGCGGTGCAGGCTGCGTCCGTTATGGCTTCATGGCTGGGTCGTTGACCCGTCCATGCAGCCGTTGGGGGCGAGGGGGGGGCCTGTCGCCCCCTGTCACAGGGGTCCGGTCGTTTGATGCGGACCATTGCGGCCCCTATAGCGCGCCACAGCCCGGCACTCGGGGCCCCCCGGGGGGGAAAACCACGTCCTCCTCGGCGGGCGATCGGGCCCGGCGCTGCGGCCCGGCCCCTAGGGGGCCCGCCGGGCAAATCCCCGGTTTGCCTATGGCAGTCCGGGCCGGGGCCACATGTAATAGTGAAACCGGTTGTGGGGGTGGGGGGTTGTGTAGGATAGCTTACCTTTAAGCAGTACATTGTTCCTGTAGTTACAGATGGTGCATCACTTACTGAGAATTTATGAGCAGTTAGATGCTACTTCTAATCATATACTGTATATATATTTATGTATACAGTATGCAGCTCCTGCTGCAGCCTCTGTCCTGTGGCGTGCGCGCCCCCGCTCCCTAGGGAGCGCGCGCGCTGGCAGTGTCAAATTTAAAGTGCCAGTGTACCGGTGATTGGCTATTGCCAGTCGCCGCCCCTATTTAAGCCTGCCTCTTCATAGTGACCTCGCCGGATCTTTAGTGCCCTATGCTTATTGAGAAAGCGTTCCTAAGCCTTGTTCTGATTACCGTGTACCGAACCGTTAGCCTCTGTCCTTCGACCACGAATCTTGCCGCTTGTCCTGACCTTCTGCCTGTCCACAACCTCGAACCATTGCCGCCTGTCCTGACCTTCTGCCTGTCCCCGACTATGAGCCTGCCTGATAATTCTGTACCACGCTACACCTCGGCCGCCTCCGCAAGCAAGTCGCGTCAGGGGTAGCGACCTGGTAGGACTCCCACTGCAGTAAGTCCATCCTGCTTTGCGGCGGACTCTGGTGAAAACCGGGGGCTACTTAGATTCTGCTCCCTGGCGTGGGCTTACGCCATCGCTTGCAGTGGTCCAGAGTATCCACTACTACCACCCCGTGACATATATAAATAAATATATATATATATATATATATATATTTATATATATGTATATATATATATATATATATATACATATTGCCTAAAAGTAGCATCTACCTACTCATAAATTGTAAATATATATATAACCATGATATATGACTCTATAAGGACAGTGTAAAGGAGCACTTTTATGTATAAGGCAGGGTAGGTTATTTTTTTTTTTTACTAATAAAAATTTACTTTTTATTATAGGGAATTTAACATAGGCATAATGACTTAATTTTGCCTTGGGCAATTATGGTTTGTAGCTAGTCAGGAGGTTAGCAATTTCATATGGTAGCTGCCCACTACCCTCCCTGAACACTGTGTCACACTACTTGGAGCGGTGGGTGGCTAGACTAAGGGACAATGGGTAGGCAAAGGTAGGTGACCACCTAAGGCACAACTTCATCCCATACAGAAAAGGGGGTGCATGGAGGTATAGGGTGGCCTGAATTTTGTTTTGGAGGATGCTATTTTTGTTGTCTTAGGGCAGCGGAGTACCTTGTCACAGTCCTTCTAGGGTGCATGTCCAGTGGATACTTATCTGCTGGGCATGCAAACTAGTCAGGAAGCCGACACCTATACTGTAGCCACCTACTGGCCTTACTCCCACATGGCTAACGCGCATAACTATCTGCTGGACATGCGCACTAGTCAGGAAGCCAGCACTTCTATTCTGTAGCCACCTACCACCCTTCTCAAACGAACCGTCCCACTATACAATGTAGTGTGACACAACATTCGTGAAGGGTGGTTCAGCAACTATACTCTAAAGGTGCCTGCTTCCTGACTAGTGTTCATGCCCAGCAGATAGTTATGCGCGCTAGCCATGTGGGAGTAAGGGTGATGTTCTGAACAGAACGTCATCACTTACAGCCATAAACATAAAACAGTCAATAATGTTAAACCATATAATATAACACATATGCTGTATAAATTAAAATGAGGTGCAGTAATATTGCTTTTTACACAATTAACTTAATTAAATTTTAAAAAAGTGACTTGGACACCCCCTTTAAGCCCATGCAGTTCTCTCCTCCGCCCTGAGGATAAGGGAAGTGTCTATGTACCTAAGTTAATTTTTAATAACACATCTGTTCCTTTTTTAGGGCCACATGACTTATGGATCAGGTTATGAACTTATAACTGAGGTGGAGCAGCTCTTATAATTACTTTGCATTGCATGTGGCTAGTACCATAATTACAATCCTGTAAAGCACTTTGCAACATGTCCCCATTACTTTTTGATGGTCCCTGCCCAACTTCTACCAGGGGTCCATTTCCATAAAGGTGGATCTCCCACTAAAGACATCTGTGACATATAGTCCTAGTATGCCATAAATGGCTGTGGTTGGAATAACCCACAGGGGAAAGTTTGGGAAAAATGATTTTTTTTACTTTACCTCTTATGGACTAAACCAGAGCGAGCTGTGGATCTGTATGATCAGCTTTGTGGGGGTCGCTGCTTGGTCTCTATTGGGGTTTATGCAATGCATATTTTCCTGAGAGGCAGAGCTCAAAATGCCTCATTTCAGACATTTATGCAACCACTCTTTAAGTGAAATATTTGATCAATTAAATCCTTGTGGAGTAGCTTTTTCTTCCCTGCTCCAGTTTCCACACTGCAGCGGCTGCCTGACTGCATTTTAATGAGACCTATTCTCCCAATTCATGGAGGTCCCCCCATTTATCAGACATTTATGGCATTTTCTATGACCATTAGAGTCTGTCGCCGGTATATCTTTTATGGGAATTCTTGGTAAATTAGCTATAACTCCCAATGATCATATCAGAGTGAGCTGTGAACTGTTTTTCACTACTACCTCACCTCCTGCTACATGGGGAGGGTGCCGGCCCTACCACTCAGAGGTGGAGTCTTCAGAGGCAGATACCTAACATTTTTGATATTTAAAAGATTCCCCAACAATTTACATATTCTTATAAGGGGATTTTGGGTGAATTACAGTTTTTGGACACCTTTTATTCCTTGTTCTTTTCTGCTGTGTGGGGGCTCTCCACCTGGATTTTAGTGTAATAATAGAAAATTCAATGGAACTCTCTTCATTAATGCACTTTATTGCAAAGATAAATTCTCCAAAATCAATTTGTCATGATAAAATGACAGGTTCTATCCAAGATGGATTCCTAATGGATCCTGTGATGTTCTCAACCACAGCCTGAGAACATTACAGCTTCAATTGGGAATCCCTTATTAATAAAGGGATTGACACATCCATATAGGATGTATTGCTTGGGTAGAGTCTGACATTTTGGTTGATTCTGTGGAATTTTTGTTTTTCATAATGCGCATTAATGAAGGACTGGCCATTGAATATTTTATAATTGCATTCGTAACCAGATGGTCTTTCAACTGGCACCCATAATACAGTACTTTGATTTTGAGTGCAAAATCAAGTAATTTTTTATTAACTTTGGATATTATTATTATTATTATTATTATTATTATTATTATTATTATTATTATTAAGACCCATTCTCCAAAAATATAGGGCCACATGTATGAAAACTGTCTAGGTCTAAAACTCACTTTGTTGCCGATAGCAACCAATCACAGTGCCCTTTTCTTCTTCCAGGGGAAACAAATTGAAAGGAGGGTCCTCTGTTTTGGTTTGGGCCAAAGAGCTTTTGTTTGGGTTTTGCTATAAAAAAACAAAGTGAGTTTTTACCCTAGCCCATTTTTAAAAACATTGGCCCCTAGAGGTAAAAGGATGGGACCCCTGCTGAAAAAATTTTTGGGATACCCTAGGGTAAATTTATGGTTTGGTGTTGGTTTAAATTTTTTAAAAGGTATTTTTTTTTTGTTACTTTTTGTTACTATAAATCAAAATGAAAGAGTTGTTAGTGCTCATCAGAATCATGTAGACTTCTCTAATTTGTAGTCCCCCCTGAATTCCTTTGATGCAAATGGGGGGGAAACCTTTATTGGGACTTTGTGCATGAACCCAACTAAACCAAAAAAATTAAAATTTTTCCCCCCAGCAAACCCAAAGCATAAAAAGTAAAAAAAAATTTTATTTTTTTATTTTACAATAATTAAAAGCATATGGCTCCCATCCTTAGAGGATGTAACTATAATTTTTTACATAAATTTTCCCTTTAAAAATTTTTAAGAAATTAAAAGTAAAGTTTATCTTTTTGATGGCCAGCTCTTTCTTTTTTTTAAAGGCCCTGAAAAAACAGGGCTTGTTATCATCCAGGTCAAAAAGATGTAGGGCGGACGCATGGTTCGCAGCGCTAGCAGGAGGCACCACATTACCCAGCAAGCCATCGAGGCCGGGTTTCGCTTTAGTGCAAGGAGGGTTATAAAAAACCCCCCCATGGGAAGGGGGGGGGGGCAGACGTGTACGGGAAAAAAAAAGAGAAGTGCTTGCCTGCTCCTTTATTTCCCCCTGCTTTTTGGTTAGTGTGCGCTCTTTTGGGTTTCCCCTCCCTCCCCGGGGGGGTGCTGAATGAACTCCGTCTGGCTGCCGAGAACGGGGCCGGGCGTGACTTCAGGCCAAGGTGTTAGGTGGGTCTGGTGTTCCTGCCTCTGTGACTTCTTTCCCCATCAGATGCAGGTGCAGGGCTCGGCCTCCAGACAGACTCAACCCTGAATATACGCCCAGGGCCCCACCAGGCCTGGGGCACGGTGTGGTGCATATAGTCGCGCTGTCCAGTCTGGAAGGGATCCAACCAGGTGGACAGGCCTCAGCCCATGGTTAGGGTTGCCCCTGTGGGGTCTCTTGTCAACCAGTCTCCTGTTATGGCAGGTCACCCAGGTGATGTGCCGGTTAGGGGACCTTCCAGGCGGCATCACCTGATTGACCATCTGTCTCCCAGCACTAGTATGTCCGTTGGCCAGAACAGGGGCTACTGCTCCGCAGACAGGCGGCATTCAGCCGGCCCTGGGACAGCTACCCCAGAAGCAGTGGCAATCGTCTGGGATCAGGACAGGCAACTGGTGGGATCACAGCTCCTATACAGTCTGGTGAGTATGATTCTTTTTTTTCATCCATTTCTCTCTGTTGGTGTGTCACAAGAGTCGGTAGCGGGTCAGGTCCTAGCGTCCCCTAGTCTATTAGTGCGCACAGCTGATGGGGGCCGGGAGGTTAGCAGTTGGCAGGAGTTAGCTGGGAGTTTTATGGAGTTATTGACCTGTTTTAACCAGAGTTAGACATCCTTTGATGCGGCAGTTCCGTGGGCTCAAGTTTTTGGTCAGGGAGCTCTCATGGCAAAACTGATACTGAAGCTGCTTTCTGGCTGCTGCCTGTTCACCTGGAAAGTATTCGATTATTGGGATGTTTTTGAGAGGGTTCCTTTTTGTTGTGGATAGGTGTCTGCTCATGGGTTGTTCCATCTCATGCACCTATGTTTTCCCTGATTCATTACTTAGCCGACTTTTTCTGCATGGGTCCATCAAATTCAAGGCTGTGTTTATCGCTTTCAACAGCGGTTCAGAGGGTGGCAGACATGTTTGGGGTCCCGCTAGCCGCTGATAAAACAGAGGGTCCTTTGACTTGCATTAACTTTTTGGAAATATGCATCAGTTCTGAGTTGATGAAGTGTCTGTTGCCTGAATAAGTTTGCTAAGAAAAAGAGTATGTTGCAGGATTTGCAATCCCTGTTGGGGAAGTTGAACTTTACATGCAGTATTATCCCTATTGGACGTGTTTTTGTAGGCGATTGGCAGTTGCCATGTCAGGAATCAGGGATTTTAAACAATTATACAGGACCTCTTGTATTAGTCAAATCGCATGTGCTGGAGTGAATCCCTTGGGTGCCTTCACTTTCACCCTTAAACCTGTGTAATATATATGTAAATCACTTCTAGGGGTACTTCACAAATATTCAACAATTTATTACCTGCGAAATCTTTGACAAAAGCCTTTTAAATAAGCACAAAAATGTAATGGTACAAAAAAAATTTGCCTTGCGTGAAAAAAACTCTGGCGGAGTATCCTCAAGCGGTTTACATAAGGTGCTTTAGAGTGTGATCACTCTCGACCCTGCGGCCATTACAGCCTTCTCAGGTGTGTGCAACACCGCAACGTTTCGGGGCCACGCCGCTTCCTCAAGCGTGCTCACTTGTTCATCTGTACGCTATTTAAACTATCAATGCAAATAACAACTATTACATATAACATAATACATAACACATAAATATAAACATACTATAAACAGACAAACATAAACAAAAGTGATCACGTAAAAACATTAAAATTGCATTCCTCATTCAGCCCACTAGGGGTTAATGTATCCAGTGAAAAAATCCAAAAGGTCTCCCTTCGCAAGAGACGCTGTTTAATTTGATAGTCATCTACACCAACAACTCAGGGCTTCTCACCTTTATATTTATTTGACAGCTGATCTTAGGGAAGATCCCAAGGTTTGGGAGAGTTTTATGAGCCGTTAAAATGGCCGTTCCATTATGATTGATGTGGCGGTCAGTAATGAAGAGATTGACATTCACACGGATGCTGTTGGAGGTGTGGGTTTTGGGGCTTACTGCCAGAGGGAGTGATGTGTGGGTTGTTGGCCGGTAGAGGGGTTGGAATCAGGTTTAGTTTGTAACCTGGCATTATTGAAATTGTTCCCCATCTTTGTGGCTGTTGAAGTCTGGGGCGATCGGTTGCGGGAAAATAAAGTGCGTTTCTATTGTAAAAACAAGAGGATGGTGCAGGCTATTAATACCTTGCCTGTCTCGTTTCCTCCTGTGATACATTTATTAAGGCAGTTGGTGTTGCATTGCTTGGACTTGAATGCGTAGATTGTGGCGGAACACGTCCCAGGAGCACAAAACGCTTTAGCTGACGCTCTGTCTCGTTTTTAGTGGGACCATTTCTGGGAACCGGCTCTGGGTGCCGTGGCCAAAGGAATGTATTGCCCCAATCATCTGTGGGATGTGATTTTCTTGAAGCAGAGAGGTTGATTAGGGCTTCGCTGACGGAGGGCACTTGACAGCCTACGAGGCTTCTTGGTCTATGTGGGAAACATGGTTGTCAAGGTTAAGTAACGTTTCCTCGGATGGGGATAGGGTAAGAGCTTTGTTATGTTTCTTGGGCTATGTGGTGAGTCAAGGATGGTCAGTGTCAAATGCTAATCGTTTTGTGTCTCTTTAGCATTTGATTTAAGTTGCATGGGTTGGAGGATGTTACTAAAAATGTTATCATCGTGCAAGCTCTCAAGGGTTTTAGATAAGGAAAGGGTACAGTCGATAAACATCGACAGATAGTTTTTGAACTACTGGAGCGGATTGGAAGGCAGATGGCGTTGGTGCGTTTCTCAGGATTTGAGGCAACTTTGTTTTGCTTAGCTTTTTCGTTGCCCTTTTTTGGGGCCATACAAATTAGTGAGATGATTAGCCTGAGTAAAATGAGAAGTGGGGGTTTGTTGTCGGAAGATTTGTTGAACTTGGGGGACAGTATTGAATTTTTGATTCAAAAATTCAATAGGCTTGGTAGGGGTAAGAAGGTGGTTTTGGGTGCAGTCCCGGGTTCATTGATGTGCCCTTTGTCATATTTCAGGAGTTATCGGGCAGTGCAACCTGACGGGTTTGGGCCGCTTCTGAAGCATGCAAATGGGACGTACCTTTCCAAACATCAGTTTACGACGGTATTTTGGCATTGTTTGGTTGCGCTGGGTTTGGATACTCTTCAGTTTGCACCTCATTCATTTCAGGTCAGTGCTGTATCAGAGGCGGCGAGTTGGGGCTTGGGCGTGGAGGCTGTTCGGCGGATAGGTAGGTGGGAATCTGATCGTTTTCACCTTTATATTCATCTGCACGTGGTAAAGGGTTCCATCCTAGTTTAATTAAGGGCATTAGAGAGGCATGGGGCTGGGGTTTGTTTTGAGGTGCGGGGTTAGGAAAGTGGAGGGAGGTGAGGGTAGGATGTGTTGTTTTATTTGTATTATTTTGTGCTGTTTGTTACATGCTTTATTTTCCCAAACCCCTCCCCCCACACCCTTTCCCATTTTGTTTTATATACAGTGCATGGTGTGGATCTTTGGTCATTCCTTTGTGCATTGGGGTGCTGAACTTGCTGATCTGTGGATGAATGGATGTCAGCATGGTGTGTCACATGAAGCGACTGTGATCAGGTGGTTGGGCATGAGAGGATTGGTGTGGAGGAATGTGCTGCCTGAGTTTCATCATTTTGCAAGGTGGTATCAGCCCCTAATATTCTGGTTCTTCATGTGGGGGGGTAATGATCTTGGGTCCCGCCCACTCTGTGAGTTGATTAGGGATATCCGCTTTGATTTACTGTAATTATGGTTTCTCTTCCTGGGGATGATCACTGTGTGGTCCGAAATCTTCCCGAGACGGATTTGGCGTTATGCGGTTAATCGAGTTATCTTGGCCTTTGTTGCCAGGAATGGTGGCATATCCATGCATCACATGGACTTGGAATCAGGGAGGGGAATTTTTGAAGGAACGATAGCATTCATTTGAACACGTTGGGCCTCGATTTATGGGCTTTGGGTATCCAAGAGGGCATGGAAAGAGCTTTGGGGCTTTTGGGGTGCGTCACACGTATAAGGGGTCATGACATGTTCGTTGTGGCGATGAGGGGTCCTTGGAGTTGGTGACAATTGGAGGGAGGGAGTCATAACCAGTTATGCCCTCCCTCCCCTCAGTGTTATTGTACATTATGGCTTGATCTGGCAAAATTGGGGCTTTACAGGGTAGTATCCCTGGGAGTCGATTAATAGTTCGTAACTATCAGTGGTGGCTTACGATGCCTTTGAGCTGGGAGTGACAGCTGAGTGTAATTACAGGGAGGAGTTATGAAAAAAGGAATGTCAATATTCGCCAGATCTTTGTAGTTCCAAGGACCTCAGCCCCATAGCTTTTTCCCTTCACGGGTGGATGAGGTTAGAATGCTTATGGTTGGGAGGTAATTTTATTAGTACAGTTATTTATTGATTGTACATTTGCATTTGTTAATAAAACGGCTGTTGTGGCCAATTTATCCAACCTTGTGTCGGTGTCTTTATTGATAAGGTGGGGCTTGGTTTTATAGGAATTTGGGTGGGTTGGGTAAGTTGGTAGGCAATGCATAGATTCAAGCTGTAAAATACTTTTAAACCCATCTAATACATTTTCTGGTTCAAAAAAAAAAGTTTCCAAACATTTGGTACACAGCATACTAATGTTTTTTTGGAAGTGCAGGATACAATGCTGGTAATGACTAGTATATTTCATATCTTGAATTCTACAAGTGTTTGCAACACCCCTACCCGCATGATTGGTTCCCGAATCCACAATTTCAAAACTTTTGGGTTTCTTAACCTAAAAATCAATTTGGGATCAAAGAAAGAAACCCCAAATTTGGGGGAAAAAAAAAGTTGCTTCTTTGTTATTTTTCCCGCCAAAATTTAATTAAAGGGTTTTATCACTGCTAATGACTCCCACTCTTGATCATAAACAGCAATTTTATTAAAATTTCAAGAAAAAAGTTAGGGCTTGGAAAAATAGTTTGGGTTTCACAAAATTTAAATAATCAATATGGCCCAAAACCCCCCCAAAAAAATGCTGTAATTTAAAATGACAGCACTCCAGAATACTTTGTCCCTTCCTGTGCCATCACTTTCATAGGCTGTGAAGGGTATCACTCTGCTTCAGGAACCATGGCAAATCAATATCAAAGGAGTGTAGGAACTAGGAGGGGATATGGGTCTAGTTTTTTGCTTTAGTTACAGAGTTCAGTGGGTAAACATTTTATCTTTGGACAACAAAGTGGGGTTTTGGAGGGCGGTGGTTTAGGCTTTGGTGGTGGCCAATGTTCAGGCTTTGGTGGTTGGGGGCCCAAGTTCTGATGTTTCCCTTGATGGGTATGGGGGGTGGCTCAGGAGGAAATATGGTGCTGTGTTTTGGAGGGGGGGTTTTTGGGGTGGTCTTGGGGGAGGCTTTGGGGGTTTTTTTGGGTGGTGGTTTGGGGGTTTGGTAAGGGGTTTTGGGGGGGCCCTTTTGGAGGAGGGTTTTGGGGTGTTGGGGCCTTTTGGTTTTGGTCTTTAGAGGGGGGTTTTGGTGGGGGGCTCTGGGGGAGGCTTTGGGTTTGGTTTGGGTTTGGAGGGGGTTTGTCTGGGGCTCTGGAGGGGGGTTAAAGGTTTTTTGGGGGCCCTTTTGGTGGTGGTTTTGGAATTTTGGGGGTTTTAAAGATGGATTTTTTCTGGAAATAAAAGCAAACAAAGCAAAAATTTAAAAGACCGCCCCCCTTTATATTTGGAAAAAGTCAAAACCTTTTGAAAAATGCAAAAAGGCCCGACCCTTTAGGCTAAGATAAAGGAAAAAAAACCTGGGGGCCGGGGGGGGAAAAGGGGGGGGGGGGGGGGGGGGGGGTGGGGGGGGCCCGGGCGGGGGGGGGGGGGGAAAAAAGGGGGGGGGCTACCCGTTTAGGGTTTAGTTTTCCCGCCAAAATTACCCAAAAAATTGAAGATCCCACTAACTTTTAGGTGAGAAACAAAAAACTTTGCCTATAAAATTACTCCCGTAAAGGGTCAAAATCAGTGTTGGAAATTCAAAAAAAAAATTTTTTTTAATTTTTTTTTTATTTTTTTTACAAACATTTGGCTGGACGGGAAAAATCACATAAGACTCAAATGGGGCTTCACAAAGGGCGAGGGCTTTATAGCAAGTATAAAAACTTTTGGCCCAAATTTTAGCTTTCTTCTTGGGTTGACAAACCCCCAACTCCTAAACCACTAGCAAACAAATTTTCCCAAATTTCCCAAAATTTTTTAAAAGGGCCCCCAAATACATTTCCCAAAAGTTTTTATTTTTTCCTTTGTTTTGGAGATCCCCTTTTACGGTTTTAAAACCCCTATTTAAAAACAAAACCCTTGTAAAATGGGCCCACAGTCTTACCTAAAGAAGAGGCCTCTGTGCTCTAGAAGCTTGCGTTTTAAAAGTCTCCCGGTTTGCCAATAAAGGGAAACACTTCTATAAATTTCTTTATTTTTCCAAAATTTTTGCAATTAATATTTTTAAAATTGCCCTAGATTTTTCTCCCGCCCCGGGCCCTTTGGGATCACAATTACAGTCAATTTTACCAAAAAAAGTTTGAAATTTAATGTATGCGTGTAAACATTTGAGCCCATTTTTTTATTTCAGTAATTTTATCATACTCAATCCACAGATACAAACTGCAGCTACGGACAATGCCAGTGTCATTTTGGCAATTGACAACGCGAGACTGGCAGCAGATGACTTCAGGATGAAGTAAGTAAAAAAATAAAAAATTTTTATTCAAATTTTTTTAAATGTTTTTTATACCTTTTTAAATGTTTGGCACCAAAATTCTTTTTTGGGTGGTTGGAAATTTTTTACATGTAAAAATAACACAAAAAAATCGGGAGAAACATCAAAGAGGAGGGCCTTTCTTATCATTACTTCTGTAGCATCATTTCTTGCATCTTTTAATAGGGGGCTAAATCCAATTTTTCCTCCATTGAAATTTCTTTTTTTTCTTATTTGTTTTTTGTTTTTTTTGGGGTTTCTTCTTTTTTTTAAGTTTTTTTTTTTGCATCATTATCATTTGCATTTTCTATCATTCAAATACTTCAGCCAGGGACATAACGACCAACTCGGTATCAGGGCAGTGTCCCTGAAGGCCTATGGCCAGAGGAACCTAGCCCAGTTAGAGCAATCTTTGAAAAGTGCAAGGTCTGCAAAATGAAAGAAATAGAAGTGAAAACTACTCCTAAAATGCATTTTATTAACCTGTCTCATGTATTGTGGTCAATACAGGGCCCATGGAAATGAGAGCCTGGGGCTCCAGCTTACTCTATGTCCATCTCTATCTACAGCACTACAATGCCTATTAATAGCTTTTGGGTTTTCTTAAAATATTGGCAAAAAAATTTTTTTTTAATTAAATAGATTTCCTCCAATAACCATAAAAAATTTCAATAGACAAGTCAGGTTTTAAATGATTTTTTTGATCCCTTTTTTTTAAACCAAAACCCGGGAAAGAGAATTTTAACCTTTTAAAATTTTGTGCCAGGGGCGTTTGGGGCAGAAATTTTAAATGGCCCCAAAAGGTCTTGGGGTTTAAAATTACCATGAGCAAAACTGATTTTTTTAGTCCCAAAAAAGGAAAACCTTTACAGAAGAGTTTTTACTCACTCAAGAAGAATCAAGGAGGGTACAAACTAAGTCTTTAAAAGGAAAAATTGGAAACCCAAACAAAAGCATCATAAAACCAAAAATTCTAAACCCCACAGCAAAGGAAAAATACCGATCGGTTTATCCCGACCGGTTTTTTATTTCCCTTTTTTTTTTGCCCCTCCCCGCGGCCCCCGGGGGGACGGCCTTTTTTCCGCAATTAGTGGAGAAAAACCCTCCCCCTTCCTATTGGGTAATTCCTTATTTCTTCCGAAAAATGGGGCGGAAGAATGAACATATTCAATTTTTTTTTTGCAGGGGGCCCCCGGGGTTTTTTAGACGGGTTTGCGGGTTTTTTTCAGCCATTTCTGAAAAAACCGGGCCGCAATTTTAACACACCAGGGCCGCTAAAGGAAAACCGTTTCATTAGTTTTCGGCCCGGGGGTTTTTTAGACCCGGGCCCGCAAAAACCAAACAATCCTCTGAAAAAAAACCGGGGGTTTCAAAACCCGAGCTGTGGGGGCATGCCCTAAAAAGTCTTTCCTTTTTATATATTTTAAAGCTGGGGATTTTAGTCTTATTTAAAGGCCCCTATTTCAAAAGTTTGACATAATTATGGGGGGTTTCAATTTGGGAATTAAAGGGTTTTTTTCTCACTACCAGGGGTTGCCTTTTTTTGTTAAAAAATCTTGAAAAAACCCCAAAGGGACTTTGGAATTTTGGGCCCCTCTTTTTAACCCGTGTCTTAACCCTATTTGAGAATTTTCCCCCCCTTTGGGGAAAAGGGCTGAAAACGCCCCCTCAGGTGTTTATTAAGGGTTTCATTGGGGGGCCCAAAAGGAGCCCATTTTAAACCCTTATCTCTAGCAGTGTTAGCTTTTGCTTACTTTGCCCAGATTCACGTTTCCCCAGCAAACCCTTTTTTTAAAAATGCTTAAAATGGTAAAAGTGGTATAAATTGGGAAAAAACAGCCAAGTAAAAAAAAAGAGTTTTAAGGATAGAAAAAGTATATAAAACCAAAAATGGAAACAAGTAGGACAAAGAGGGTTTTATTATTGCATATTAAATTTTTTTTAGGAACACTAGCTTTAAATCTTAAAAAGGGGGTTTTCTCACCATTCTTTTTACAAAACAATTTGGGAGCTTCAGGCCCCAACATTGCTTGGTCAGGCTATGGGTGGGTTTATAGCAGTAATTTCGCATATTTTGTCTCCTTTTAACTAAACTGAAAATTTTGGGGACATAAGTTTTAGGAGATTTAATCGGAATAAAAAAAGAAAACAGAGGGTCCAAAGAAGTGAAAACCCAAATTTTTTATCAAAGGAATTAAACTTGTTAGAGATAAAGGGCCACAATTTTTTGAAAGTTTAGGTCTTTAAAAATAACTTTTTTGCCCCAATTGGGTTTAAAACCGTTTTTTATTACATGTGGGCCCAAAGAGTTGGGGTTTTTTTTTGACCCTTTGGTTTAGGTCCCCTACCTGCTCTCTGTTTTAATCATTTAAAGGAAAGCAGGACAGTTACCCGAGAAACTTGGTTAATCCCGAAACAATAAAATCCTCTTATTTTATGACCATTGCAAAAATTCCCAAAAAAAAATGTATTTAAAAAATTTTTTTAATTAGCTTTTCCCTTTCACATTTTAAAGGGAAAACAAATTTTATTTTAGGAAAAAATAAACCCCTAATTAACGCCAAGGTTTTCCTTTTTATAAGGGGCACCCAATCAAACCGGGGGAACCACTGTTTGGCCAATCAATGGGCGGGAAGGATGGGGAGCTCCAAAAAAAGAAACTTACAAAAAAACCTCAAATTTATCATGAGAGCTCAATATGAGGCTCTTGCGGAGAAGAACCGTAAAGGGTGTGAGGACCCGGTTTAAAACCAAAAAAAGGGAAAAGTCCTTCTGTGTCCATACTAAGCAAGACCTTTTTTCCAAAAATGGGGAATCTAAAATTTTTTATTGTTTCTTTTTTAGAGTAATCAAATAAAGCAGGAGATCAGTGTAAAAAAGTCCAACAAGGCAGACGCCAAAATCCCAAAAAAATGAACTTTAACGTAGCCTTCATTTTTCTGGAAATGGAGCTACAGGGTCAATATGCCAAAGGGGGGAAAATGTCATCATTTTATTTTATAAGCCTGGATAGAGTAACTCAAAGTACCTTTGATTATGACTTCTAAGCAGATCATTTTCGGCTTTCTCTTTTACCCTTCTTGGAAAAAAACATACACCTAAAGTTTACCCCCCCAAAAATTTTTAAAGGGAGGGTTGGGGAAGGGGGGCAGCGGGTGTCCCCTTTGAGTGTTTTAGCCAACAAAAATTGGGAAAATTTCATTGGGCACCTCAACCAAACAGGCAAGCATGATGAGCCTCAAAAACTGTGCAGATGTTGCCAAAGTGGGATTTAAACCCACAACTCCAAAACCACAAAGGGGATGCACTACTTAAAGGGGTTTTGCCACAATCTCATTTCATACCTCCGGCATCCAGCATTTCTGCTCTGTGTGCTCAGAAGGGGGGGGTGTTTTGATTTCTTTGAATTGCATTCATGTGTCCCCCGCAGGAAGGGGCATCACCAGGGCTTTCCCCTTCTAGTCCCAAAAAAAGGTTTTTTTTATGTATAGAGCAGGAGTAGGGTTCACATTTTAGCTCAAATTGGTTAAAAAATTTTTGCCCAAAACAAAAACACAAAGGGGGTCCCTAAGTTTCAAATCCCTTTCAGGAACCAAACCTTGGATTTTTTTTTCGGGTTTATCAATGCAAAACCTATTTGGGGGTTTTTTTTTTTATTTATTTAATTTTTCACTGTTTTAAAATAAATTACTAAGGAAATAACCCGGAAGGGAGTAGAGTGGGCAGCACCTAGGGGGCAAACCTTTAGTAGTGCCCGGAAGGGGGGTGGGGGATGTTGATTATGAAGGGGGCCAGGACTTTAAAGGGGGCTTTTCAGTCCTGGTCCCTAACCCCCCCCCCGGGGGGACAAGCTGTAATAAAATGGATCAAAGGGGAGAGGGGTAAACAAAAAATTTTCCAGAATAAATTTTAAAAATGATGAAATGGTTTAAAATGTTTTTTTATTTTTAATTTTGCCAAACCTTTCTTTCAAAAATTTTTTTCCTTTGTTGTAAAACCCCTTTTTTTTAAAACCTCTTAGTCAACCAAAATTGCCAAAAAAAAGCTCTTTTGGGTTTGGTGGAAAAAAAACCATGAAAATATCTTCAAAGATAAAAAAAAATTTAGAAAAACACCTTAATAATTAAGGGGACCAAGGGGCGAACTAAAAATTTGGGGAGGGTTTTTTAGGGGGGGGAAGGGGGTCCCAAAAGATCAGATAAAGGGAAGGGCATGATTTTAAAAGGACACATCATTCCCAAAAACCTTCAAGCGCAAGCTTTTAAGGAGGGCCAAAATACATTAAAATATTTGGAACTCTATGGGTCCCCCATGCAAGGTCTGTTTGATGCCCTTGGGGAGGAAAAAATTTAAATTTCACCTAAGCAAATATATCTCATAATCTTAGTGTGTGAACTGCAAGTAAAATTTTTTTTTGGGGATGTTTTTTAAAAATTTGAAAAAAAAACCCTTTGGGGGATCATTGGTGAGAAAGAAGGGGAGTTTCTGCCAGCAGTTATTCAAATTCCCGGGACAAAACAAATAGCTATGAAGAGCAGCTGGAGGAAATAAAGAATGACACAACATGCCAAAAGGGGTGGGGTTTTGAAGCTCCCTTTTGGAAAATCAAAAATCAATTTTTAACCCGGAGATTTTGGGCCTATTTCTAAAATTTTGGAGGGGAAGGGTTAAGTTTAAAAAAAATGGAAACTTTTTAAATTCAAATCTCTTTAAAAAATTGCAATTCCTTTTAAAAACCCAAAAAATGTTCTATGTTTTTCAGGGATGCTGCGGCTGGACAAGCTACAGCACAAGGCAGCCGTTCCACAAGAACCACTCAAGATTCCCGAGCTGGAAGCATATCAGGCCAGACTTCCAGAACAACCACAAGCCAAAGCTCAAGGTCTACAACTTCAACTTCTCAAACTTCACGAACAGGCAGTGTAGTTTCTGGAAGTGGAGGCTCTGGCAAATTTTTGATACTTCGGAAGGGAGGGTCCCCGTTTTTTTCACCCGACCTCTAGTTTTTAAAACATCCTTTTGCAAGTAGAAATCAGACTAGCTCTACTGGAGCTGGTGGATCAACCACTTCTGGTACTACAAGTGGAATATTTTGGGGGTCAAAGCCCGCCCCAAAAGTACCCTTTTGGCAAATGGCAGGTGGAAAAGTATTGGGGGTCAAACCTCATCCGCCTCTGTTGGATCTAGAAGGGCAAAGCTCGATTTGGGAAACTGGTTCCCCATTTTTTAATAAGAAAAATAAAGTCAAAGTCCCAATTTGGTTGTTTTAATGTCTTTTTTCAAGTAAACCCGGGGAAGAATTTTTATTTAGTTCTTTTGATTGATGTTTAGGTATCAGTACCTTCAAAATGTTTACCTGCAGCCCCCTTTGACTACGCTTTGTTTTCCCTTTTTATTTTTAAAAATTTTCCCACCCTTAGAAGGCCGAGAACCAAAAAAGTATTTTTTGTTACCAATTTTTTGCTTTTTTCCCCAAAATGTAAATGAAAGCCATATATCCCTTTTTCATCATCCCAATCCCCCGGTGGGGTTGTAGTAGAAAATAAATAGTAAAGTGGCAGTAGTAAAACTACTAGTATCTTTTTATTGCTCTTTAATTTTGACATTAAAAAATTAAAGTAGTAATGGTAGTTGTAGTTTTGTGGGTAGTTAAGGCTTGTAGTGGAGTTAAATGGTTTTTTTAGGGAAGGTTTGGTGGTGGTAAATAGTTGTAAAATGGCATGTAATTTGGGAAAATGTTAACTTAGGTGGGGGCAAAAAAATATTTTTGTGTGAAAGTAGTTTTGGGCATAAATAGTAGGGGGTTTTAAGTCTAGAAGGAAAGGGAGTGGTTTTTTTGGGAGTGGTTTGGGGGTTTGAAATTTTGGGGGTTTTAAGTGGGGGGTAGTGGTCATTTTAGGTGGGTGGTTTTTTTAGGGAAACTTTTTGGGGTTTTTAAAATTAATAAGGGGGGTCATAGGAGTTGGTTTGGGGTTTTAGTTGTTTATGGGGGTTTGTGATCACAGTAGTGGTGGTGGTAGTCATTGTAGTGGTGGTAGTGGTCATAGTAGTACTTAAAGGTGGGGTAGTTTGTTGCAGGGAGGGGAGTGCTTTTTAAACAGCATTTAAAGTGGTGAGGAGGCTGTCTTAATTTTGGAAAGGGAGTGGGGTCTTTTGAGTGGTGGTATTTTGTTTTTAGTGGAGGTATAGAATTTTTAATTTAGGGGAGTTTTGGATGGTTTGGTAGTAGTTGTCATGGAGGTAGTGATCACAGTAGTGGTGGTAGTAGTTTCAGTGGAGGTAGTGGTCATAGTAGTGGTGGTGGTGGTAGTAGCTGTAGTGAAGGTAGTGGTCATAGTAGTAGTGGAAGTGCTAGCAGTTGTCATGGAGGCACTGGTCATAGTAGTGGTGGTAATAGTTGTAGTGGAGGTAGTAGTCATAGTAGTGATGGTGGTAGTAGTTGCAGAGGAGGTTGTGGTTATAGTAGTGGTGGTGGTAGTTGTAGTGGAGGTAGTGGTCATAGTACTAGTGGTGGTAGTAGTTGTAGTGGAGGTAGTGGTCATAGTAGTAGTGGTAGTAGCTGCCATTGAGGTAGTGGTCATAGTAGTGATGGTACTAGTTGTAATGGAGGTAGTGTTCATGGTAGTAGTGATGGTGGTAGTAGTTGTAGTGGAGGTAGCGGTCATAGTAGTAGTGGAAGTGATAGGAGTTGTCATGGAGGTAATGGTCATTGTAGTGATGGTAGTAGCCATATGATTTCGGATACCTTTTCAATGGTCTTTATTTTCATTTTCAAAACTAGAAGTAAAGTAGTAGTAGTGGTAGTGGTACTAGTTGGTAGTTGTGGTTTTAATAGTGGTATTAATGGGGATAATTTGTGGTAGTAGTTGTAGTATTTGTGGCAGTAGAAATTGTAACAGTGGTAGTAGTAGTAGCAATGGGGATAGCAGCAGTGGGAGTTATATAGTGGTTGTAGTTGTAATAGTGGAAGTATTTGTATTGATGGTATTACCTGAACCAGTAATACATTTCTAACACCTTTTTTCACTCTTTTATTCCCACAGTAAAAACTAGAAGGACAGTAGTGAAAACCGAAACCTACGTTAATGGTAACATAGTGGATTCGAAAATTGAAGAGATGGAAGAACCAGTTAAATAGGATGTGATCCAAACACCACAGGAAGCAGCAGAAGTGTATTTATCCGCAGCTATTATAGCATAAGCTCTCAGCTTTTCCTATTGTTTCCCATCATGTATCCATGTTTCTTCAAGTCTTTAATTCAATAAATTCCTGAAGCATTTGACTTTGTGTGTGACCCAATTTTCTATTTCAATTTTATCTTTATCTTTTATCTATTCAATTTTTATCTTATAGCCATGTGGTTTAGTGATTTAGTGGTTTTTCTCCCCATGCTGTTTCACAGAGTCACAGCCACCTTCAGACTCATACTTCCTGGTCAGGCTGTGGGCAGTTCTACAGCAGTGATTGACATATCATCTCTGCTGTTCCTAGCTAATCCTGTTACAGTGACATGACTTCTGGATATTTATAATCTGTAGTGAACAAGGCTACAAAGCGCAAAACTTGTCATTAACTTAGATAAACAAGCTCCTGTGCTGTAGAAAAGACTCAGAAGAGAGTGATTCACCATACTCAGATGGCAGCTTGGAGCAATCAGTCAGGGAGCAGGGAGAGGTGGTCTGTAGTCAAGAGAAACTTATGTACACTAGCAGCAATGCATTCGGTAATACTCTTTCTTTAACTTTCCCTACATGTTAAAAGCCAATAATTGTGGTGAGAAACCCCATTTAACTACAATGAACATAAAAGGGAATAGGGAAGACCATGGAGTATAATGCAATACAAAGCATGAGCAGAACAGTGGGACTCTCTGAACAGAGGGGCGGGCCTGTGTCATTAGGATAATTTCCAACATACAGAATGAGAAGTCCAGGAGATTTTAGTCACACCCCTGTGAATGCCCCCACCAGCCCAGTATCACCCAATCTCTTCCCCTTTTGCATCCTATTTGGCAAGTAAGCAGTGTTATTGTGCCCTGCTCTCCCTTCATTTAACCAACTCCCTCCGTCCTTTATGTAATCTGCTCCCTTCTCCCTTCATGTAATCCATCTTCATTGAGGGAGAAGAACTCAGATTTGCAAAAGTAAATCCCATACAAAACCTCTTGCCCCAATTGTCCACAGATCTATGGCTTGAGGACTGGACTTGTAACCCCTTCCTGCAGTCTATTGTTTTTGGCACGGTCATTTTCCTCCCCACCTTCAAAGAGCCATTACTTTTTGTTTTTTCCTTCCACATAGACATATGAGGGCTGTTATTTTGTGGGACAAGATGTACTTAATGATGGTGTCATTGACCGTACCATAGAATATACTGGGAAACAGCGAAAAATTCTAAATTGAGCAAAATATGAAACAAACTGTACTTTCGCCATGTTTGGGGGGGTTTTGTTTTCACGGCGTTCACTTTTTACTATAAATTATGTGTTTTTGGAGCAATTAATGTCTCATTTTTTCTGTGTTTTTTTCTGTAAATTGTTAGTGTAGGGACTTGCAAGAAATGAGGAGCCTTGACGGGGCTTGCAAGCTTGTATATAGTGGCCACTGTATTAACTAATACTTCATATTTGATATTTTTCCAGTATGACAATTTTTTGCCCAAAAGTACCGGGGAGCAGTAGGGTGTCTGTATTTTGTGTTGGGGCCACCCAAAAAGTGTGTGGCATCCCCCCCAATCAATAGAGTGCGAAATAGGCTGTGAGCCAGCATTGTGCACCAGACGTCTCTACATTAATGGCACCCTTTTGTATCGCCTTATCTATATGCAACTATAATACCAGCAACTACCCCCCTCATATATTGAAGGTGTGTGAGGGATTGTCTTATCAGTATTTTTGCATTTGTGCAATCTCCCCATGTATTATACTGTGGCTTTTCTGCATACTGTGTGAACAGGTATCAATTTAATGTGCAGTCTAATTGTTCCCGTAGTGGAGGGGTGTGTGAGCTACTGCTCGGCATTCAGCTGCACCTGTTTATCTTTCCCAAGTAGCATAGGGGCCAGTGTTGTCTCTTTACTGGGTTCAGTTTCAGTCCAGCCTTTGAGCTAATAGTATGGCCTTGTTTCTGTGTCTATAAATTAAATGTTGTCAGTATTCTGCTGGTTGATATGATTTCGTAAAAACGAAATAGTAGAGTTTTCATTATGTTTTTGTACCGTAAAAAAATGCAAACATTTTCTATTTTTTTAAATTTGCACCACAGTGCCATTTCCTGTGATCAACAACTTTTTTGTCCTATCACCTATAGACCTCAGTGAGGGCACATTTTTGCAGACTGAACTGTAGTTTTTATTGGTACCATTTTGGGATGGAAGCAACTTTTTTGATCACTTTTATTCCAATTCTTAGGGAACATGAAATAACCTAAAAAACTCGGTTTTGGCTTCAGGATTTTTTTTTCTTCTACCGTGTTCAACATACGGGACTAATTATGTTACATTTTACCAGATTGGACTAGTATGGAGATAAAGATAGCAATTATGTGTAACTTTTTTATTATTTATATATTTTATTTGTAAAAAAGCAAAAGAGGGTGCCGATGCACGCCACCATTTTATCATTAAATTTAGATGATCTAAAGAGTTAAACAGCAAGCAACAGAGTCGGCTGAAGAGGCACCAAGAGAGCTAATATATAATTTAGGTTCCCACCTGTATTGAGGTCCCCTTGTCGATTGGCAGGTGGGTTTATTACAGTTTTGATCAAAAATGTACACTAAGAATCTCAAATTTTCATGTATTCAAAGTAGCAGAAATGCTTTTCCAATAGCTCCTATGTTCTTTTTGATATCAGCTTTTTAGCGCTTGTAGTGTGCTGCTGATATTGGACTGTGCTTGTATTTTGCGTGCACCTATGTTCATTTTTTTCAAAAAACTTTTTGGATGAGCAAACCAAATATTGTTTTCTAGATTGTTTGTATGGGGGAGTGGCTGCCCTCCCTTTGGCTTTTGCACCCCGTCCACCTGCACAGGTTTTTAAATCAATGACGAATACCTTGTAGCTGGAATCTACTCTTCCTGAAATGTGGAGGTCTCAACAGGCACCAAGAGAGGCAACATGTAGCGTAGGTTCCCACCTGTATTGAGGTCGCCTTGTCGATGGCAGATGGGTTTATTACAGTTTTGATCAAAAATGTTCACTAAGAACCTCAAATTTTCATGCATTCAAAGAAGCAAAAATGCTTTTCCAATAGTTCCTATGTGCCTTTTGATTGCTTTTTAGTGCTAGTAGTGTGCTGCCGATATTGGATTGTGCTTGGCTCTACTTTAGTGATGGTCAGAGATCAGAATAGGGTCCCCCTGCTTGATTCTCCAGAAAGAGGATATGAGGCACCCATTTCCATTGTAGTTTTAGTGGTTACAGAAGTGGCTGTTTCACAACTATAACTAGAGAGAACAGCACACACATACAGCCTGCTCTCCATCAGCTCCTCCTCTCTGGAGTCTGGAACCTATCAGAAATGTTATGGCATATTTCATGGATCCGCCATGATTGTGTCAGAAATAAAAGATAATATAAAGATATAAAAAAAAAATATTATATAGTTTTGTCTGGATTGCTCATTTTGGTTGCCTAAAATAGCACATATAGCCCTATAGTGCCAGCCATACAGTGCCCACCATCACAGTGCCAGCCATACCAGTGCCAGCTATATCAGTGCCCACCATACCAGTGCCAGCAAAACAGTGCTCACCATAACAGTGCTAGCCATACAGCACCCACTATAACAGTGCCAGCAACACAGTGCCCACCATAAAAGTGCAAGCAATACACTGCCCACCATAGCAATGCCAGCCATAGAGTGTCCACCATAATGGTGCCAGCCATACAGTGCACACCATAACAATGCCAGCCATACAGTACCCACCATAATGGTGCCAGCCATACCTTGCCCACTATAACCAGCCATACAGTGCCCACCATAATGGTGCCAACCATATAGTACCCACCATAATGGTGCATCAATTAAATGCAGGTGTCAAAAGATGAATATTAATCTCTGGAATATGAGGACAGAGACAAAACATGTTTCTATCCTATTGGTCGGGGGCCGCACAGAGTGGTACTGCAGGCTGCTTAAACCCTGCTTCTGGGAGGCTCCTGAAGGAATCAGGAGAATAATTTTAGTTTGTGTATTTCTATACCCCACAACATACAAAATGGTATTTGTATGACATATCAAGTCCCACCCCTTCATCACCTAAAAAGCCCACCAAATCAACTAGAAACACACACTTTAAGGCATGTTTTATGTCCCTAAATCTAACCTGAAATCGACCTAAAGTGCAATGTTCAACTTGTAAAGGGACTGTCCAGCTCTGGACAACTACTGATCAAAGTTAATATGTTTTGTTTTGAGTATCGCCAATGAAACAGCTTGTAAATATTTCTAGAATCACTTGCATTGAAAACGTCCCTGGGTCGCCGAGATTAACTTTGCACAGTTATATACAAACTTGCTTGCAAGAGTTTATTGGACAGAATATGCAAAGGCCACAAAAAAGCATTAGAGAAGGGGGGACTCTGGAGGGTCTTCATAGAACAATATTCTTGGAAGTCTATGTTAATATTTCTCGTCAACTTCCTTAACTCTTGAAGAGACGACTTTTCCATCCACCATATCTTCAACGATGGTCTTGACTTTTCTTGTTCTGGTTGGATCTTTGGCAGAAAGCAAAAAGTTTGTCACATAAACTCAAAATCAATGTAATTAATTTTTGAATATGACGAGCACTTTGTTGAGTAGGTTCAAAACACGTAAGATCTAATACAGTATATGTGTCTAATGAGGGGTCTAGTTCCTTAATAGTTGAGGGTCCCAGAAGGACTCCCACCTACCAGGCCGCTGTGAACATGTTGCTAATTTCAATATATTCATAACAGCTTCTCTGCTGATGCTTATTTCTATGGGTATTGGCCTGCTATTCCAAGAACTAGGAGTCAGAAGGTTGGATTTAAACACAGATCATAGAAAACTGATGGCAAAAGAAGAGACATGGTCCATCCAATCTTATTTTGTTCCTTGAGATAGGTGGCACTAGATATGTTTAATAGATAGCTTATTATTATAAATGCCAACCAGATATTTTATAATATAGCTAGCTTCACACGTGCATGACCACACTAGGCATATGATATAATAAATCATAGCTTTAGCTGAGTTCCCCATGGTAGGGCATTTTAATGAGTTACCAGAATCTATGGAAGGTCAGTTCTGCCCAGGGCCACCTTATCCATTAGGCAAATTAGGCGGTTGTCCAGGTGCCCCACAAGCATAGGGACCCCAGGTGATGAATGTACGTCCTGGGAATCTGGGGCATTTGCTTAGGATCTCTAGGTTCGCCTGGCTTATTAACCTGTTTGTGGATTTTTAGGTTGTGTAAACAGTTAATAACCATAGTGAAGCGGAAAGCCATCGACTGACTGCCCTGCCAATATGTCTTGTAGGCTGCAGTCTGCCTACAAAACGCCAGCAGGTGTCCCAACATAGGTAGCGTGATTATACGGGTGAGCTTGGGGTGGTTAGAGGCCTGGCCCCATGTGGCGTCATGTTTGAGCATAGCTAGAGGTATGGAGTGATGTCATGTATTTGGGCAGGGCCCATTGCCAGTAATGCTGTTAAGATGGCCCTGGGTCTGCCGTAGGGACAACTGGTTCTTGCTTGTGGTTCTCAATAGAAGGGGTCATGTGTCTCTATGATGTCCATATGATCATGACAGAAAGTTAACTGTAAATGCAACATGTTTGAAGATTATTTTGAAGACCCCTTTATCTTTTAAGGTTTCCATGTGGTTGTCCTACGTGGAACATGAACGTGTGGTCCTCACCATAACTACATACAGGATATTGCATCATACACTATGTTTACAATGGTTGGTAATGACACTTAGAGGACTACCTTTAGAAGAATCCACTGAGCCTGCTGGGGACCTTTGACTTGAAGAGTAAGATGATGAAACTCCCAGTGATGACCTTGAATAAGGAAGAAGTATGTTAGTCAAAGACTGAGCATGAGAACACACGACAGTCCATGAATATTTCCCTTCCTTACCCTTCTCCATAGAGCAGCTGCCGATATTTCTCAATTTCATGCTCCAGTCGGGTATTGATGTCGAGGAGACGTTTATACTCATCACTTTGATTCTCCATGTCACATCTCAGCTGCGCCAATTGTTCTTCCACGCCAGTGATGATGTTTTGGATTTGCGCAATCTGAGCACAATACCGGCCTTCTGTTTCCGCCAATGTGCTTTCAAGGGATTTTTTCTACAGAAGTGAACAGAAGTTGACATGAATTATCTTGTTTTTAAGGCGTTTCCATATTTTAGGTGCGAGTCTACATCAGGGATCACATTACCTGGCAAAGAGAAAGCAAATATATGGTGATAACTAAGGCTCAGGATGTGACATATGGGGGTATTTTGCATATATTCCTTTATTTAGGCACATGCATAAAACAGAATTACTGTCCCATTTTCTGTGGAGCCTTTATAAGGGTAAAATAGCGGCACATATGGCCTGTACTTACCTCCATATAGCTGATTTCCTATGGAGGTTTACAGATTTCTTTCTGTCACCTGACAGAGAATGGTCAGCAGCAACATAGGTTGTACTAGGGAGCCATTTCG
This sequence comes from Phyllomedusa bahiana, assembly GCA_025379985.1. Taxonomy (NCBI): domain Eukaryota; kingdom Metazoa; phylum Chordata; class Amphibia; order Anura; family Hylidae; genus Phyllomedusa; species Phyllomedusa bahiana. The sequence goes on from JAODAL010013839.1 coordinate 61,376, forward strand.
CCTCTATTTACTGTCCTATAGGCTCCCTGCCCATGTCACTGGTTAGGTTCCTCATGCAGTATATCAAAGTGAAGGGAACAGCTGTCATCGGACAGCAGTTCCTGATGATCATAGTGAACTCAGCAAAAGACAGATAATAATATTCTCTTGATCTAGCAACAGCTTCCTGTGAACAAAGCCGTTGTGAGTGTGACCAAATGACCCATTATGGCTTTTTCACAGCAAAGGAAGCTGGAGCACGCTACACCTGCAATTGGAACCATTAACTAGAGTCTGAGAAAATAAATGGTAGGACGTAAGATAAGTAGTTTTGTCATTAAGGCTTAGAAAAGTATTCTCCAGCTCTTGGCCCTCTAGCTTTTCCAAAACTACCATACCCAGCCTGCAAATAGTTGAGTCACCAGGAGGAGATCAGTGGCAACGAGCAGTTGTTTTTTTCCTGTTCTTGTGGTAGACCTCTATAGCATACAAAGACCATTAGACTTTTGTAATCAGATCCTCCATGGGCTGTGTTTATCATGATTAGCACTATGCATGCTCATACCATTGCCAACTGGGACTGCAGCTCTATCTCCAGGGCTTGAAGGCTTCTTCTTAGGTCAGTGATCTCTGTACTGCTGGACTGAACCTGGGCCACCCCAGCTGAAATCTCTTTCTTCAGCTCCTTACTCTGAAACCGTAAAGTAGCAGATTACATTTCAATTCTACAGTCACATGTGAAATAACACATACATCACAGTTGGTTGGATCAAATGGTAGCTAGTTGCCCACTTTGGACTATCGCTTTTTCCCAGAAGGTTTCCTTGAAGATAAAAGGAGAAGAGAGTATCCTATTTCTGTTGCTATTATCTATGGAAGACCTGGCAGCAAGTACTCCATTCCTACAGCACCCCTGCAGGGGAAGTAAAGAATTACAGTGAAGTAAACAGTTCCCATTTCAATGAATGATCGGACATTAGATGTGCCAGGTCCTCCAGAGAGATGTTCTTTGTAGCCACTCTCTGCTCTAATTAATTGGTGAGGTTCATGAACAGGTGCATCTCTCTTAATTCCCCAAAAGAGTTTTTTTAAATGCCTTTTTCCAAACCAAGCAAACTCTTTAATGCCCGGACCTTCGTGGACTTTAAAGATTTCCTTCACTCACTGCTCAGATTGAATTTACTGTGCTAGTTCTGAATCTTAATACCCTGACTAGGGTAAAATGCAGGGGCGTAGCCATAGGGAGTTCAGAGGCAGAAGGCGCTACCGGGCCCTGCAGTTTGAGAGGGTGCAAGGGCCCTTCTGCCAGATAAGAAGACACCAGCATTGTAAGCAGCACATGGTAGCTGGGGAGCCCAAATGGCTTGCTTGGCCCCCATCATGGAATCCAGCTCCTGGGGCACATGTACCACCAACATACAACTCCCCCTCTAGTTACTTCCTGGACCTTCCTGTAGCATACTCATGATTCTCCAGCTGGGAGCTGTAGTTTTCCAACAGAGAGACACATTTGGAGACCCGTGGAATACGTTTGTTAAATATTGTAATTTAGAAAGTCTACATATGACTAAACTAAAGTCATCAAACACAATACTATTTACCACCCTGATCGAAGGAGAAAAAACAGTCATCTAGATCTCATACAAGAAGTTTTTTAAAGGGAAACTTCCATCAGAAAGGAGTATTTTTGTTAAAACCAATATTCCTGGAAAACTATTTTTTTTTTAGAATTTTTGGCAATTTTTTTATTTCAGCAGTCTATTGAAATCAAAAATTACATTAAAAATATTGTCCTTCTCTAGCTACAGATAAAAAAACCTGAATAGCCAGCCAGACTAATCTCACTTTACCGCAGCTGTTGCTTATCTCTTTATAGTCTCATTACAAACAGCAGGTAATAATATAATGATTGCTTTATTGTTCTGTTTTCAGGGATAGATAAGATTAAACTAGAGTATGAGCTATATATAAAAGGAAAATAGGGTAATCTTTTTCTGCACTGGGTCGGGTGTTTCTTCACACTTATCAGGTGCTGCTGATAATACTTGTGCTTCCCAGGCCATAGCCAGCCAGGAAGAAGGACTGTCAAGCAATCCTCTCTCTAATGTGCTACCAGATCTCACAGAAGAAAAGTCAGAGAGAGTTATGTACATAGGAGAACTTTAAAAAATGATATAAAGAACCAACCACCCAATTAAAAAAACAAAGCCAATAGTCACAATTGTCAATATGTGAAAGGACAAATGTTGATGGTAGTTTCCCTTTAAGCACTGTGATGGAAATGTCATTGGAATAAACCCAATCTTTTCCTTTTCTACATAAGGCTTTATACCTGCTCAATGAACCGAGCCTCAGCTTCCCTTCTGTTCTTCTCAGCAATGGCTTCATACTGTTCTCTCATGTCATTAAGATATTTGGTCAGATCAATGCCTGGAGCTGCATTCATCTCAACAGTGACTTGTCCGGCTTGTGTACCATGAAGAGAGGCTATCTCCTGAAAACACCAAGGGGAGAAGGAAAATGCATTACTCTCAATGTACTTTTGAAGGATAATATGTAATGCTGACATATTAGATACATCTGTAGGAACAATGTATAGGTCACCTCAACCTCTGATTATAAGGTTGTTGTCCGCTAAACTGCAGGGGAACATCATCGACGCTGATTGTTCTCCCTTTTAGGATACGGCCACACGGCATAGACAATATACCGGTTGGATTCTGTTTAAGAATTCGGACGGCAGTTTAACATCTTTTCAATGGTTTTGGGAGTCGGTTCTGTCCACGGTTTATGCATTTGGCCATTCCCCTTAACCATTGAATAGCACACCTTCCGTCTGAAAGCCAAGAGTTTTTCGGAAGGCCAATGGTATGAAAATCCCCCTAGTAGAAAAACCATGCAGTGTAGACTACTGGGTGGATTTTCTATTAAAGTCTATGAGGATGGTTGACCGTCAGTTTTAAGTCAGTTTTCAAATCAGAAAACCGTCTGAAAACCCTTGCTGTGTGGACCCCTAGAGAGGACCTGTGAGCTCTTCTGGCAGGTCTGTTTTAGTACATACTTGTAATTCCCAGGAAATAATAATGATGGAGCATCTTTTTTTAAAATTATGCATTGTACCGTTCCTCTGTGGCTATTCCTGGAAGTACCACAATTTTTTGGGGGCCATGTTCACAGCTCCATTGCTGGACTAAACTGAACCCAGAAGCTGGTAACTCTGGCCTTTATGCTAACTGGGAAAAATTGACAGGTGCAGCTAACTGCAGAGCAAAAGCTCACATACCCCACTGCTAAGGGAACAATTAGATGATAAAAAACTGCACATTAACTTAATACCTGTTCACACCAGCATGCAGAAAAGCCACAGTATAATGCATGGGGAGATTGCACAAATGCAAAAATACCAATAGAACAACCACTCACATCCTCAGGGCATAAGGGGGGTGATTGCTGGTACTACAATTGCATACAAAAAGGCAATACAGAAGGGTGCCATAAATACAGATACGTGTGGTGCACCATGCTGGCTTACAACCTATTAGTTACACCAATACTATTAGATTAGGCGGGCTGCCCCGCACTTTCTGGGTGTCCAACACAAAGTACAGGCACCCTTCCTGGAAGTGCATGAATACATTTTTAACTGGGTGTTATAACCATAGGACACCGTCAGCTCTATTTAGTCAGTATCCTAGTATGCAGAGACACACCTTATCGACAAGAAAAGTGGTAACACCCAGTTGTCAATTTATTTATACTTTTCCTGGAGGAATAATAGAGGGATTGCACAAATCAAAGAGCGGAAGATGCTCCAACATTATTTAATGGGTAATCAAGTCTTTACTACAACAGGCAAATCAGTAGAGCTGACAGATCCTCCTTAGATGGATGCCCAAATATTGCTGGTTTGCAGCACAGATATAGGTTGTTAGTTAGTGTTGGTTACACCGGGTTTTAATAGCACTTTGTCAGACCCCTTTGCGTATTGTAAGTTATGGATGTAATCACTGAGTTTATCAATAACTTTGTAATGTAAATCACTGGTTTAATGATACCCATGGATGCAAGACGGAGAATTTCACCAATTTACAACAAGAGGTAAAATGTCCAGCTTCTTTAAAAGCCATATTCTTTATTCATACTCCAAACAGCAACAACATAGATCCAAACACTCAGGAACACGGCACGAGGAAGGGCCCGTGAGGCCTGAAACGCGTTGGCATGTTCCTGAGTGTTTGGATCTATGTTGTTGCTGTTTGGAGTATGAATAAAGAATATGGCTTTTAAAGAAGCTGGACATTTTACCTCTTGTTGTATATGAATTAGTGCAGTCCTGCAAGTCAGCGCATCTTCAAGTTCGGTGAGCCGGTAACTCTGTTATCAATTTCACCAATTTGGTTTGGTCCTTACAGATGATCTAACATCCCTCTCTTTTGACAGACCCTCAAAGTGGCAGGGTGGTCTATTGGCCTATTCCCCTAAACTACAGGCAAATTTGGGGAGCTAATCATGCTGTTTTAAAAATGTTGGCAGCTAGGTGTCTATGGATCCCGTAAGGTGTTCAGACCAGGTTGGATGAAGCAAATCCATATCATGTTAGGACTGAGGTTAAAATTGTAAAACTGGCAAATGAATGACAACTATAGGTATTTATACCTCCCTATGAGGTCTTGCATTAATGGTTTGCTTCTTCAAAAATACAGCACCCCTCTTCTCCATATCACTATATCTGCTATTGCAATTAAGCCCCAGTTAGTTGACTTGGGTGAGCTGCAATGTCCAACACAGCAAGGACAAAAATGGCACTTAGCAGCATAACAAATAAGCATGGGGCCACATAGCAAAACTTAGAATGGGGCCCCATTCCACCATGACCAATTTTAACAGCATTTTGAAAAGCTTATAATTGGCCTCCCTAATGCACTGAACTTAAGCATACAATGACATCATAGTGCTGGGATAATGGACATAGGGATAAAATAACTGTGGAATAATGTGCATAGTAATCTTACAGTATAAGGATAGTGTACACAGTAATGTAGTTATACTGGAATAATGCACAAAGTGACATAATAAAAGCGGGCAAATGTGCACTATGACGTGATAATAGTGAAATAATGCACACAGTAATGTAATAAAAGAATGTAATAATAGTAGGAACGTACACAGTGATGTCACCGCATTTGGATAGTGCACACAGTGGTGATACAGTGTAGAGATGCACACAGTGATTTTATAATACTGTAATAATGAACACTATAACATAAGTAAAGTGAAGAAATATACACAGTGTTGTCAAAGTATGAAGAGTACACACAGTGATGTCATAGCGCAGGGATAATGCACACACTGATGTTACATAATATAGATAGTAGATAAAGTGATGTCATTGCAAGGGTGTATTTCACAAAGTGATGTAGTAACAGTTGGATAATGCACATAGTGATGTCACAGCATATAGGTAGTGCACAGTAATTTCATTGCACATAAATAATGCACACAGTGATGTACTAATAGTCGTATAGTGCACACAATAATGTCACATTATAGAGACAGTACACACAGTGATTTTGTAATAATGGTTGAATGTTTCCATTAACTCCTTTGTACAGGAATAGTGCACACAGTGTTGTCACAATATTGCTATTATGTACACAGTGCTGTCACAGTATAGGGTCAGTGCACACAGTGCTGTCACAGTATTGCCATAAAGTACACAGTGCTGTCACAGTACAGGGTCAGTGCACACAGTGGTGTCACAATATTGCCATAAAGTACACAGTGCTGTCACAGTACAGGGACAATTAACACACTGCTGGGGGATGTTACAACACAGGAACTATACAGTGATGTCACTTATACGTGAAGTGATGTCATCGCACAGTAATACTAATGCATTCAGTTATGAAGGGATAATTCACAGAACAGGGATGACCATGAGGCTATAAAGTAATATTTCAAATGGGGTCACATTACACATAGTTCCCCATTAACTGCACCTTATGCATGAGTGGAATTGGCCCCCTCAGATGTTGTGTCCCATAACAGCTTCTATACTGGTTACCCTGGTAATTAAGCCTCTTATGACACTGTTTTTGGAAAACAGACTCTATTTTCTAATCTATACAGACCCTTTAACTAAAGACATCAACGTTACATGAAAAGAGCTTTAAAAAATCTATTACTCAGAAGGAAAAGTTTTTTTGAGATTTGGACTTCTTCACACCCACTGTAGAATTGGTGCTTGGCTGACACCATCAAGAAGAGAATGTACTGTAAATTACAGAGAAACCATGATGAAAGCTCAAGAAATTCCTGCAGAAGTCAGTCATGAACGGGCAGGTTCTGGGCTTAAATGCCGCCAGAGGGAAAATCTATTTAGATTTCAGCAACTTGAACACATTTCAGATATTTATTCAAAGGATAATTGCAGATTATGGATGAAACCATCAATCATCTCCTAGCTTTTATCTCATGCTGTACACACCAACCATACAGAAGTTCCTCACCTTGGTTCAACATCTACGAATTAAGTAACTTCCTAACTGTGCAGTCATGTCTTGAGAGACTACACAATAGCATGAATATTATAAGGAGATCTTGAGGAATGTGAGTGCTTATGAGTAATTTATTAGAAGAAGCCATTAAAGGGATATTTCCATCATACAAATTGATGGCATATCAGTAGGATATGCCATCAATGTGTCCTCTAGGACCAGCACCTATCTCAGAAATGAGTCCCAAAACCTTTCCGTTTTGAACAGGTAAGTGGTCAGTACTCTCCCATTGATTTCAATGAGAGTTCCGACTAAAGCCGAGCAGGCCGCTTGAATGTACTTGAAACTCCTATTGAAATCAATGGGAGAGTACTGACTACCCCTCTGTTCAAAACAGAGAGGTTTCAGATCTTGGATGCAGTCGGAGCTCCCATTATTTTCAATTGGAGCATTCCAACCACTTCTCGGTTCAATATGTAGAGGCTTCCGGACTGGTTCTTCAAGAGTTGGGACCTACACCTATCACACAGTGACACATATCCTATCAATATGCCATCAGTGTGAATGGTGGGAATAACTTAATACTTTAATGTTCTTCTTATATAGAAGTTGCATACCATATAATAGTAGGCCTGAAGATGGGTTCCCACCTCATTATTTTTCAATTAACTTTTGAACGATCTGTGGTATGCAAGATAGTAGGAAACATTTTGATGGACATTCCCTTTATCATTGCATTTGGTAAAGTGTCAATCTGTTGGATAGTGTAATATATAGTTTTATATACAATAAATCCTCTTTGAGAACACCACCCAAAAGAATGAAGAATGTTCCTTTGATTGGGTAGTCTTCACAAGGAAGATAGCAGATAATCACAGAAAAATCTGGTCAAGGTCAGGGGTGGTCTTGCTAAAGAGGTTGTCTTTTGTAGAAGTTTCATGAAACTTAATCCCACCCCCCCCTTTGAATGAATTGTGTCTAATATTGCATTTTATCTCCATTGAAGTGAATGGGACTGAGCTTAATACATACTATGTCCTATGGATAGGAGTTGGAAACAAGCCTTGTTTTTTGAATCCTGGGCAACCCTGAGCTAAATTCTTACCTCTTGGTGGTTCTTCTTGAGATACACCAGTTCTTCATTAAGGCTTTCAATCTGTACTTCTAGATCAGATCTAGACAAGGTCAGTTCATCCAGGACTCTACGCAGACCATTAATATCAGCCTCCACACTCTGGCGGAGAGCCAGCTCATTCTCGTACCTGTGAAGGCATCATCTCCATGAACAAACATCTTTATGGGGTTGCATGCATCACATATCCACTTCACACATAAGAAATATTATTATGTTTTTATTACTCACTTAAGTCTAAAGTCATCGGCTGCCAGGCGAGCATTGTCAATTTGCAAAATGGTCTTGGCGTTGTCGATAGTGGCAGCCAGGATCTAAAATACAGGTGTAAATACAGGTGTATACATCTAAAACCAGGATATAAAGAGTGGAAACTTTTTTTTGCTATGACCCTAAAGACAAACAGACAAGAGAAACAACCCTGAGACTTCCAAGGAAAAGGGAGGGTCACAACATCAGCTAAAACAAACCTCCCCAAAGTTCTCCAAAGTATACGTAGAGGCAATTCTCTGGTTCATACATCTACCATATGTTATACATACTTTGGGTAATGGCTTTTTTAAAGTTCATATATATTTCTGAAAAACTGAGGGCCTCTTTGAGTCAGCCATTTTTTTCTGTGAAGTTAAAGGGGTGTTGCCATCATGTACTTTGATGGTATATCTACAGGTTACTCCTCAGGAACCCGCACCTGTCTCAGGAATAGGCCCTCCAAAAGTCTACACTCAGAGTGGAGAGCACACAACTCTCCATTCTGTTCTATGAGAGGAGTGGAGCTGAACACATTGCTCACTTGTACTTGAATTTTTCACATAACACAATGGAAAGTCTTGAACAAGCGCGATCGTCTCTTCATTCTGAGCTGAGACTTTCAGGGGCCTGTTTCCATGATAGGTGTGAGTCCCAGAGCACAGACCTGCACCTATCACACTTTGATGGCATATCCTATTATCCTATCATATATCCTGATACTCCATCAAAGTGCAAGGTTGGGACACCCCTTTAAGTCTCCATTAATATTGTCCAGAACAAGAGTCTGGAAAGCCAACAATGAAATAGCACATGTATGATAGCAAACAAAACATAAATAAATGAACCTTAAAATTACTAAATTCTAGATTCCATCTTGTATGCAAGCTTATGTCATACCTTATTCCTGAGATCCTCAATAATTGGATCATACTTGCTGTAGTCTATGGTTCCTACACCAGTGGAACCTGGACGTTGCTTCTCATACCATTCACGGATCTTGTGCTCAAGATCAGCATTAGCCTCCTCTAAATCCTTGACCTTGTCCAAGTAGGAAGCCAGGCGGTCATTCAGATTCTGCATGGTTTGTTTTTCATTGGTTGCAAAAATTCCTTCCAGCCCACCTCCTCCTCCACCAAATTCTCCTCCAGCACCCCCACCGAATCCTCCACCAAATCCTCCACCAGCACCCCCACCAAATCCTCCACCAGCACCCCCACCAAATCTTGCACCAGCACCTCCACCAAATCCTCCTCCAGCTCCTCCACCAAATCCTCCTCCAGCTCCTCCACCGAATCCTCCTCCATAGCCACCACCAGCACCTCCACCAAATTCTCCTCCATAACCACCACCACCCCCTACACCACCAAATTCACCACCTCCAAACTCATTGTAACTATGTCCAAAGCCTGCTCCATTCATAATTATTCCTCCTTGTCCTCCACCATATCCTCCTCCTCCACCACTTCCCCCAACTTTTTGAAAGCTTTGTGTTGACCTCCTAACTGAAGCAGAGCCTGAACTATATCCACCGCCCAAGGACCTAGCATATTGGCTTGCCATAGTAGTGGAACAGAGAAGGAGCACTCAGAGGAATCTGTGGCTGTTATCTCGACCAGATGGTAGTTCTGTTAGTTTTCCCATCCTTTTATATGAAGCAATGGTGGGTGTATCCTCATATGATCTTGTGCTGGAATAAATCATTGTTGTGCAAGTTCAGGGATTTAGTGCCCAGGTAATAATTTATTCCATTTTGATATGTTCTTATCCGCACAAATATTTTACCCCATGGCTATGTTTATTAAATCAGAAGGGTAAGGTGGGTGGAGTGTCATTAGGCCATTATTATATTGACTCCAAGCAGTTGAAGCCTTTCTAAACCTGTCTAAACAAATTATTTATGCTGTATAATCTAGGATTTCTGCTTGAAGCCAAAGGAACTATTCCGTGTGATTAGGTGCCTACTTTTTGCAGTTTAGCTATTGATCTTGGATAAGTGTAGACTTGCTTGTGGTTATGTAGAGATTGTAGCTGAATAAGCACATATTACTCAAGTGGGTCTAACTTTGTGAGAAAAGATTCAGCAGGATTTATATTTATTCATTTCAATCCCTGCTTATTCTGTGTTGAGGAGTCCAGTAGGCGGTGTTTTCAGTGATTGACAGCCATCGCTGTATGCACATTGACACAAGGAAGGCTGTCAATCACTGATAAGACCTCCCACTGGACTATTGTAAGCAGAGATTTAAATGAATACAATACAAGTTCTGCTGTCTTTCCCCATAGAACTATATATCAATCTGCTCAGCTCCTCCTGCTCTATAACATACTGCCCGCAGATAAGATAGCATGGAAAATGTGACAGGTTAAAGGGGTTTTGACACAAAGTGAGTTCCTTAGCTCTCATCTGCTCAGGAGAGAATATAAACAAAGCATGCTGAGTCATGAACAGCTGCAGGGGTGAGAGGGAGGAGGGTGAGCAGAGAGCGAGGAAGCAGGGAGCGTCTCTAAAGTTTACTCAAATAATAACATTAAGAGTGGATTCTATATACAGCAGACAGACTCACACACTGCATTTTCTTCCCAGCCCTTTGCAAGCTCCTTCATGTTCCCTGTCATCAGATAAGAAGTGCAAACACGCAAGAGGTGGCCAGATCAGCTCCTGTCAGTGTCCTGGTCGTGTCTTATGTAAACTTTCAGGAAACTAAGGGGGACTGAGCAATGCTGTAGCTCTCACAGGCTTCACTTTTTGTATTCACATATATTTAGAAAAGTGATTAAATACCCATTTTGGAGGATCCCACGTCAACATTACATCGTAGCAAAACCCCTTTAAGCTTGTATAGCAGACCAGTGTTGCAGCTTCCTCTGTCAATATCAGATTACATAGAGAGCTGCAGGTGGTAACAAAATAATATGGACACAGTGTGCTATAATTACATCCAATAAATAAGATACCATAGTGCATAACCGTATTATACAAAACAGGTGAAAGAAAGGGAGGAATGATGCATTCAGAAACACAACCACAAAGATATATTGTAGGAAAATGTGCCAATTTATCACTGCAAAATAATTTTCCAACTAAAATATAACTTATATTAAATATACTTAAAACTAATTAACTAATCCCCTATACCAAATGTGATACTAATACAGAAATATCATGGCATCCAGCGCCCGTGATGAAGGAGGCTCCACCTTCATCACGGGCGCTGGATACCGTGATTGTTAATCTGTGCTCCTTGGCAAGCATTACCATACGCTATTCTTGGCAATAGATAAGTATTCTATTATCTTTGATCTCATTATCTAGTTTGATTAATTTACTTGTCTTACTGCCCACTGTTTAATACCCCTGATGAACCCTCGTTTTGAGGGGGAAACGCGTCGGGATTACTTTTCATGCAACTTAAATATTGTATGCGTATATTCGAGTTGTCTGGATATATAAGGGATAATCTATATTATAAGAGGTATTCTGTATTATAGCAGAGCCGCTCTTCTCAGGGCGATGACCCCGCTGTGAAACTGATTACTTAGGGAATTTTTATTCCCTCGTTATTTAGATCCCTTTCATTATTTATATATTTCTGTATTAGTATGACATCTGGCATGGGGATTAGTTAATTATTTTTAAGTATATTTAACAAAAGTTATATTTTAGTTGGAAAATTATTTTGCAGTGATAAGGAATGATGTATTACTAAGCAGTATATTCTCTATGGACGGCATGTATGAACAGGGCTGCGCCAGAGGTCTGGCATATTTTCAGCCCAACATCAGGCGCAGCCCCGTTCGCAATAGTTAAAAGCCTCCCGTATGCCAGTATCAGGCACATTACAGAGCGCCTGCGGCACTTTGTAATGCACCTGATTTCGGGGGCATGCGGGTGACAGGGCACACTAGAACTGTACGAAGCTACATATTTATAGCTTCGCTATGGCACTCCTTGTCTCATTACTGCTGGAACAGGTAGAGCACTTTCAAAGTGGTTTACCTGAGCCAGAAATGTCGTATTAGGGCTAGAATGTGCCTGATTTATGACCTGCAGTAGAGCGAGTTCGTAAATCAGGCGTGTTCTATACAAATATTATGCGCATGAAAATAGATGTTTAAATGCCAAAATTCATACATGTCACCCTATGTGATTTCAGTTGACACCTTGGTGTTATACACATTATTGTGAAGACTTTATGGAATTGCTATATTAAGTATATGTATCAGTATAGGTCACTTGTCAAACTCAAGGCCCATGGGCTGAAGCTGTCGCCTCATGTCATTTTATGTGGTCCACAAGAGCTTAGACACAACGAGCAGGGATGGACATGGTCCAAGCACAAAAGGATTGGTTCCCCCGTCTATGCAGCTAGACCTTGGCAGAGGTGGCAGAGCCAGCACAGAAAGCTGGTGCCCTGTTGGATTCATATAGTAACTCTCCTGTAAGGATGTGCCCCGTAAAATGGCCACTTACCCGTTTAATCTGTCTCCGCACCCCACCCACCTCTCTACTGTCCCCACACTCCAATCATCACACTCCTACCCCTTCATGATCCCATCTCCCTCCTAAGCTCTGCTTCGGTCCAGTTTACTAATAATACCATGGTAATAATGCTTTGGATTACTAAAATCATCAGATGATTACACTGTATTGTCCCTCAGTGGGGCTTAAATATCTAAATTATTTTTTAATTTGCAAAGTAAAAAAAAAATGAAATCATTTATACAAAAGAGTGGTTTTACTCAATAAAACAAGTATTAACTGGTTAAACTACACATATAAGGCATAATTTAATGGCAGTGAATTCTATCAAGTACAAAATCCTCCGAAAACGACAGTATGACTGCTTTTTTCACTATTATAAAATAATAAAAATGAATCCATGGATGTAGCAACAAAAAAAGCTAAAAAGTCCCTCAAGCTTTTAAAAACTGACCTTCCTGTGTTTCCTCCATCTAATAATGTCTTTCCATTGTAATATGTGGTACTTCCATGACTCTTGGCCAGCATCCCACAATCAGATCTGCCCTTCACTCCATATATTCAATCACCTGCTTACTTGTGTCACCTCAAAAACATCTCCAGAATCCAGCCTTGTCTTACTGTGAAAATGATCAAATCTAAGTGGCAACAGTTTGGGGGAAGCCTCTTCGCTTCTCAGCCTGACTGACCCCTATGCACAAAGCTGGCTCCATAAAGACATAGGGCTACATGTATGAAACTGTTTAGGTCTAAAACTCACTCTTTTGCCCATAGTAACCTATGGGCAAAAAAGTGAGTTTTATACCTAAACAGGTTCATACATGTGGCCCCTAATTTAATGAGTTTGTTAAACCCTGAGCTCAGCTTATCCAACATGTTTAGAATGAACTGGATTTTCAATTATGAGCAAGACCTTCTAGCACCCATATGTCAATCAAAGGCCCGTTACATCATTTTATGTGGCCCCAAGAGCCTAGGCACAGTGAGCAGAGCTGGACAAGGTCCAGACACAGAAAGACCGATTCTCCACTTCTCCCTGGAGGACACATTCAGCACTTGGTAGAGGCGCCGGCACCAGTACAGAAAGCAGCCGCCATCTTTGATTCGGACCTGCAACGCTCACCTTCATACCATTCTATGTAGAAACTAAGGGTATGTTACCACGGTCAAATTTCAGCGTGCATTTCGCGTCATATTTGCACTCTAATACAAGCGAGATGCGTGCCGAAATTATGGTCATCCACAGTTCTCTTAGAGAACTATGGATTACGCCTCTTCTCCCAGGGCATACAAAACGATTGTATTGTACGCCCGGGGAGACAGGTGACATGTCACTTATTCGCGGCGCTTACGCGCCACAAGTAGTGACAGTCTATGGGACTGGTGGACTGTGGCCTCCCCCCCCGCGCCGTGGGAGTACGCGCCGATCAGCGCGACTCCCAAACACCCGGCGTAATTGTGGGGCGTACCTAACAGGCGGTGGCACAGCTCTGACAGCCCTACCGAGCCACCCCACCCACCCTCCAAGGCCAACAGTGGTCCTTTGAGGGCAACCATAATGCCCTTGGTGAACATGGTTTTGATCAATATCAATTAGTGTATGCTCACACGACATAATTTTTAAGTGTAAATTTACACTTCAAAATGAGATTCAAGATACATTTTATTAGATGGATATTTTGAAATGTTTTTTGTGTATTTTGAGGCGTTTAGGTGCTGAAAATTTGTTTCTATGAGGATTTTACTTGTGTAAACAACTCAAGAATTGACACTTGAATTTAAGTGAGTGAAATCGTCCCAAAATACGCATCACAAATATGCTTGTAAAACACGCATATTTTAAATTGGAATCAATGAGAGCTGCATAGAACATTGTTTGAAGCTTATTTTGGGGAACATTTCAGAGCAAAATACACCCCAAAATAATCATAAAGTTACGTTGTGTGAACATACCCTTACTGACCTAAAAATGATCTTTAGATGAATGGAAAAAAAGTCTACGAGAGGAGGCTGTTATAGCAGCAAAGGTGGCCCAACACCATATTACAGCCCAAGATTTCGGAATAGGATGCCCTACAAGCTCATAGAAATGTTCCATAAGGCGTCCATATACTTTTGGTCATATAGTATGTGTATGGTTCAAAAGCATATAGGGCCTCATGAATCAAAACTGTCTATGTCTAAGACTTGCCTTTTTGCCCATAACAACCAATCAGAGCTCATAGCAACTAATCAGAGCCCATAACAACCAATCAGAACTCACAGCAACCAATCAGAACTCACAGCAACCAGAGCTCATAGCAATCAATCAAAGTTCATAACAACCAATCAGGGCTCAGAGCAACCAATCGGAGCTCATAGCAACCAATCCGAGCCAATAGCAACCAATCAAAGCTCATAGCAACCAATCAGAACTCACAGCAACCAAAGAGAGCTCACAACAACCAATCAGAGCAGACAGCAACCAATCAGATCTGTCCTTTCATTTCATATAGTGCTCTGAAAGAATGAAAGCCGGGCTCTGATTGGTTGCTATGGGCAACAGACCTAGACAGTTTTCATACATGTCCCCATAACGTGTACCTTGGTTTCGAGCTCTTGGCTACTAACATTTATCCCAAATGTGTATGGGGATTTATAAAAGGCTTAATATAAGCCATACATGCCAACTCTCCCGTTTTTTGGCGGGGGGTCCCGCTCTTTGGGGTCCCCTCCCGCCCTCCCGGGGGAGTTGGCATTCCTCCCGCCGCCAGCAGGCGGCGGGGGCTCTTTAAATGGCCGCGGCGCCGGAGTAGCGCTAGTGCGCTACTCTGGCGCCGCCGGGCCGCTCCTACAGGCGGGTGGAGCGGTCGCTGCGCCCGCTTCACCCGCCCGGAGTCTCGCTGAGCAGGGAGGAGGCAGGAGGGATCGTTCCCCTCCTCCCTCCTCCCCCTGTATGTCCGGCGTCTGTGCGCGCCGTGCATACAGGTCAGCGGCGCAGGGGGAAGTGACGCGCGGCTGCCGGGGAGTGACGCGCGGCTGCTCTCACTTCCCCCTGCGCCGCTGAGGAGATCGGTCGGGAGCTGGCAGCGCTGCAGGAGCCTGGTGAGGTAAGTGGATTTTATTATTTTATTTTTATTAGCTATATGGGGGGCTCTGCCTGGCAACAGAGGGGACATCTACCTGGCAACAGAGGGGGCACTACCTGGCAACAGAGGGGGCACTACCTGGCAACAGAGGGGGCACTACCTGACAACAGAGGGGGCACTACCTGGCAACAGAGGGGCATCTACCTGGCAACAGAGGGGACATCTACCTGGCAACAATGGGGGCACTACCTGGCAACAATGGGGGCACTACCTGGCAACAGAGGGGGCACTACCTGGCAACAGAGGGGGCACTACCTGGCAACAATGGGGGCACTACCTGGCAACAGAGGGGACACTACCTGGCAACAATGGGGACATCTACCAGGTAACAGAGGGGACATCTACCTGGCAACAGAGGGGACATCTACCTGGCAACAATGGGGGCACTACCTGGCAACAGAGGGGGCACATACCTGGCAACAGAGGGGACACTAGCTGGCAACAGAGGGGACATCTACCTGGCAACAGAGGGGACATCTACCTGGCAACAGAGGGGACATCTACCTGGCAACAGAGGGGGCACAACCTGGCAACACAGGGGGAAACAACCTGGCAACAGAGGGGGCACCACCTGGCAACAGAGGGGGCATCTACCTGGCAACAGAGGGGACATCACCTGGCAACAGAGGGGACATCACCTGGCAACACTGGGGGCACTACCCGGCAACAGAGGGGGCACTACCTGGCAACAGAGGGGACATCTACCTGGCAACAATGGGGGCACTACCTGGCAACAGAGGGGACATCTACCTGGCAACAGAAGGGGCATCTACCTGGCAACAGAGGGGGCATCTACCTGGCAACAGAGGGGGCATCTACCTGGCAACAATGGGGGCACTACCTGGCAACAGAGGGGGCACTAGCTGGCAACAGAGGGGGCACTAGCTGGCAACAATGGGGGCACTACCTGGCAACAGAGGGGACATCTACCTGGCAACAGAGGGGGCATCTACCTGGCAACAATGGGGGCACTAGCTGGCAACAATGGGGGCACTAGCTGGCAACAGAGGGGGCACTAGCTGGCAAACAATGGGGGCACCTACCTGGCTAACAAAGGGGGGCACCTACCTGGCTACAGAGGGGCATCTACCTGCCTGTAAGGGGCACTACCTGCTTATGGGGGGGTTACTACCTGGCTATAAGGGCATCTACCTGGCTTTCTTCCAAAGCCGTTATGCAGTTAGGTGGAGTGGGTGTGGCTTTTTGAAGGGGGCGTGGCATACCGGAAAGATGGGCGTGTCCATGCAAATTTTTGCCGCGGCGCGCTGCGCGCGCCGCCGTCTACAATCTCCTGCTTTTTCATTTTCAAAAGTTGGCAACTATGAAATAAGCTATAAACATTAGATCAGAGCTGAAGTCTGTAATCGTTCTCGTATTTACGCAGGAGAACAGCTATTTAATCTCAAGCTATATACATATGGATTCAGCATGTATACTGCCCTGTGGTTAGTCCTGTGGCCACTTCAAGCTTGCATTGATCGCTCTTTTACCATTAATGAAATGTAACCATTAATTACTCTGAATTCTCTTATTCCAGGGGCTGTGTTTTTCCTTCTTGAATATAAATGAGCTATTTGCATCCTGAGGTATGGGAGTTTACATAATTTACCAAGAACATGATCAGACAGTACAAGCAGCTCTGCCAAATAGCTTAACACGCATCCGCATTGGCTCAGCCACACTCACGTAGCGGCGCTGAAGTCATGAGGGACTTTCTAATATTTTAATAGTTTAACTCGCTTCAGGGTGGAATAAAAAAAAAATGTTCCAGTAATATTGCAGGATATCTTGTAACTCGTATAGAGGGCTGTATTAAATACAGTAAACAGAGAACTAGGCATAGGCTGAAAGCTAACGGAGGTCTAATGATCTGATGTTTATAGGTGTCTGCTCTGACTATAGGTCTTGGCTTTTTTTTCCATCTGCCTTTAGTAGTATTCCTTTTATTGCCTCTAAAATTGTACCCATTTTGCCTCCCCTGGAGTGTCCCAACAATGTCCCCCCTGTGCCCTCTAATACAGTGCCTGTGGTATCCCTCGTAGTGTGCCTCCCCTTGGCTCCCCTAACAATGTGCCCGCTGTGCCCCCTTATACTGTGCCTGTTGTATCCCTTGTACTGTGCCTCCTCTAGGTTCCTCTAACAATGTCCCCCCTGTGCCCTCTTATACATTGCCTGTGGTATCCCTCGTACTGTGCCTCCCCTTGACTCCCCTAACAATTTGCCCGCTGTGCCCCCTTATACGGTGCATGTTGTATCCCTTGTACTATGCCTCACCTAGGTTCCCCTAACCATATGCCCGCTATGCCACCTTATACAATGCCTGTGGTATCCCTCATACTGTGCCTCATCTAGGTTCCCCTTACAATGTATCCACTGTGTCCCCTTATACAATGCCTGTTGTATCCCTCATACTGTGCCTCCCCTAGGCTCCCCTAACAATGTGCCCGCTATGCCCTCTTATACTGTGCCTGTTATATCATTCATACTGTGCCTCCCCTTGGCTCCCTTAAGAATGTACCCGCTGTGCCCCCTTATACTGTGCCTGTTGTATCCCTTGCACTGTGCCTCCTCTAGGTTCCCCTAAAAGTGTGTCTGCTGTGCCACCTTATACTGTGGCTGTTGCATCCTTCGTATTATGCCCTCTTATATTGTGTCCGCTGTGCCATTGCCTATATTGTGCCTTTATGTATTTTGTCCTTACTTACCGACATTTTTTCTTCTAATTCAGTGAGATTTAAGCTCTGCTGCAAGAACACCCAAAATATTTTGAGGATATTTCCATTTGGGGATAGGGTTTGCACAACCCATGCCCCTTTTGTGTCCCAATTTGTGAGAGTCATTTGAAAGCAATGGGAGGGTTGGCAAGTATGACTGTATCTGCTGCCATTTGTACTGTGTATGCTGCATACTTGTTTTTGCTGTGTTCTCAACTACTTGGTCCCCGCATATTGTACCTGCTGTGGCCCCTTTTACTGTGCCTGCTGCACCCCTTCATATTTTACCCACTGTGGCTCATTTTACTGTGCCTGCGGTGCCCCTACATATTGTACCTGCTGTGCCTTTTTTTACTGTGCCTGTTGTATCCCTCGTACTGTGCCTCTCCTGGGCTCTCATAACAATGTGCCCATGTACCCTCTTAAACTGTCCCGGTGCATGCATTGTACTGTGCCCATTTAAAATTGTGTCCACTGTGTTCCATTGCCTATATGGTGCCTTTATGTATTTTGTCCATACTTTGTCCGATCTTTTCTGATTCAGTGAGATCTAAGCTCCGCCCCAGGAGCTCCCACAATTTGCCAGGGAATGTTCATTTGGGGATAGGTTTTGCACAAGTCCCGCTCCTTTTGTGTTACAATTTATGGGAATCACCGGAAAGCAATGGGAGGGTTGAAAAGTATGACTGTATTTGCTGTCCCTTCTACTGTATATGAAGCCCACTTGTTTTTTTTGTATTCTCAACTACTTTGTATACTGTGTCCCCACATAGTGTACTTGCTTTGCCCCCTTTTACTATGTCTGCTGTGCCTCTTTTACTGTGCCTCTAGTTCCCCCCCTACATATTGAGCCTGCTGTGTCCCCTTTTACTGTGCCTGTGGTGACCCTACATCTTGAGCCTGCTGTGTCCCCTTTTACTGTGCCTGTGGTGACCCTACATATTGTGCCTCTCATGCCCCCTGTTATTATGCCTGCGATGACCCTTTATATTGTGCCTGCTGCACCCTTTTATTGTGCCTATTATATCCCTTATCCAATGCCTCCTTTGCGCTATGCCCCTTGTATTGTCTACATTCTGTAGTGTCCATATGGTTTTTGTCTGCTGCCCCTTGTACTATATATGCTGTCCACTTGTTTTTGCTGTGTCCTGAACTACTGTGCCCCCACGTATCATTCCTTTTTGTGCCCCTTTTAATTGTGCCTGCTGTGCCCCCACATGTTGTACCTTCTGTGCTTCCAGGTAATATTTCTACTGATCTTTTGTACTAAGGGCAGTTGTACAATTATTTTAATTGGGGATCTGTGAGCAACCTCTTTGCCCTATATCCTCCAATCCCACAGTTGCCAAAGGGAGTAATCCCCACCATCTTGTAGAGGTGGCCACTCATGTGCATGGGCCTCTCCCATTAAAATCATAGGAGTTTGAGGAAAACCCACGGCTCACAGAATGTTGCCTATAAGAAGTAAATCCATCAAAGATGATTTTCCACAAATTCCAATTTGAAGGAAGAAGGATAAATATCTGAATTCTGTAATCAATCGATGTTGCAAATAAATCATGTATTCTGTAACACAATTGGATTTAATGAGTTCATGTGACATTTCGATTTATAAGAAACCTTATTCACTATAGTTACTGTAGCTAACACTGCCTTTGGTAATGCATTATTCCTCTTCTGTTAAACTGATTGGAATTTGTGGAAATTTCACTTTTTTATATATTGTCTGCTTATAAGCAACATTTTGAGTGCCGTGGATTTTCCTCAAGTGTCTTCAAGGGGTTGCACTATGCCTCCAATGCGCACCGCCATCCTTACGTTAGTGCTGAACACTTCGTATTATAGGAGTTGAGGGGCCGTACCATTATCAAGGTTACAAACAAAACATTATATGTCATTAAGCTAAGTGATACATGTGTCAGAATAAAATATCCCTCACATCAGCCTTTGTCCTTGTCCCTCTGTCCTGAATGCAGTAGCCAGGCTTGTCTTTCTTTCCAGCCGCTACACTGATGCCTCTAACCTGTGTCAGTCACTGTACTGGTTGCCCATTCAGTACAGGATACAATATAAACTCATCACACTCGCCCATAAAGCTCTCCATAGCGCTGCACCCCCCCTGACATCTCCTCCCTCATCTCTGTCTACCACCCTACCCGCTCTCTCCGCTCTGCTGCTGATATCAGATTACATTACTCAATCATCCGAACCTCCCATGCATGTCTTCAAGACTTCACACGTGCGGCGCCAATTCTCTGGAACATGCTACCGCGGGCGATCAGGCACACTCAGAACCCTCATAGTTTTAAGAGGGCCCTGAGAACACATCTTTTCACTCTGGCCTACCAGAATACCTAATGGCTAACCCCTCCCTCACCCGCCAGCGCACTCATTTTCGGCACTTAACTGTATATAGATGTACTGTCTGGGTGGCAGGTCCATCCAAATTCTACATAAAACAATCCCATATTTATGTCACATGGCTGGACCATTGTAAATCTAGCACTTCTTGCCCTTCGTCTCTCCTGTACACCCTAATAGATTGTAAGCTCTTGCGAGCAGGGCCCTCACACCTTGTGTCTCATCTGTAAGTAGCTTTTCATTGTGCAATGTATGTTTTTTTTTTGTCTGTACCTACACCCTCTAAAATGTAAGGTGCTGCAGAATGTTGGTGCTATATAAATAAAGATTATTATTATTATTATGTCCCACTCCTTCACTATTCATTTCATCAGCATTTCTGGATAGTGGGTGCGACTTTGTGTTGGTCACATGACTATTTCTCAACTGACCGGACCCACTACCCCCTTACTTATAAGTCATGCACCCGTGGCAGTTGTAGCCATGTAGAGGCTCTCAGTAGTACCAACTGGGCATGATCGGCCAGGTAGGAGTAAAGCATCAGATGGCCATAACTACTAGCAACAAAATATACAAGTTACATCAACCAGGCTATGTAGGTAGGAGTGTTGTATAAACATTGTTCATTTTTTATTCAGTTTTAGTTGAAGTTCAAGTTCAGTTTCATTCAATGGAATATAATCTCTACAACCCATTTAAGTAGACAGTCCAGCTAGTCACATGCATGTATATCCACCTAACAGATCAGACAGCCACCAAGAAAGGTGGATGAAGGCTTCTCAAGCCCAGAAGATGGTGGAGGTCTCAAGAAACATGACCCATTTTTATTTCCCAGTGTCAGACTGGGGTGCCCAGCAAGTGCCATACATGTATTTACACCTAACAGAACAGATAGCCATCAGCAAAGGTAGATGAAGGCTTCTCAATCCCCCAAGATGGTGGAGGTCTCAAGAAATGTGCCCCATGTTCACTTCGAAGTGTCAGAGTGGGGTGTCTAGCTAGTCACATGCATGTATATCCCCCTAACAGATCAGGTAGCCACCAGGAAAGGTGGATGAAGGCTTCTCAAACCTCCAAGATGGTGGAGGTCTCAAGAAACGTGCCCCATGTCACTTCCCAGTATCAGAGTAGGGAGTCTAGCTAGTCACATGCATGTATATCCCCCTAACAGATCAGGCAGCCACCAGGAAAGGTGGATGAAGGCATCTCAAACCTCCAAGATGGTGGCGGTCCCAAGAAACATGCCCCATGTTCACTTCCCAGTGTCAGAGTGGGGTGTCCAGCAAGTCACATGCATGTATATCCACCTAACAGATCAGAAAGCCATCAGGAAAGGTGGATGAAGGCTTCCCAAGCCTTCAAGATGGAGGAGGTCTTAAGAAATATGTCCCATGTTCATTTCCCAGTGTCAGACTGGGGTGCCCAGCTAGTTACATGCATGTATATCCACCTAATAGATCAGACAGCCATCAGGAAAGGTAGATGAAGGCTTCTCAATCCCCCAAGATGCTGGGGGTCTCAACCTGCCCTATGTTCCCTTCCCAGTGTCGGACTGGGGTGCCTAAGGCCCAACAGTGGAACTTAATTATGTGGGCCCACCTATGTAGTTGATCATACCACCTACAGATACTGTACATGCCTCTTTCTCTCTGTCTCTTGCTTTTTGCCTCTTTTTCTCTGTCTTTCTGCCTCTCCCAAGGAGGTATATACAGTTCCCTTGTGGGCCAGTCCGAACCTGTCCCTTCCTATAATCTAGCCCTGCACAGGAATATATGGGCATTTACTCAAAATGAGCATTACTGCAAGCCCCGATTCACATCAAGCCGGAATTGCGAGCCGGATTGTGCTCGCAATTCTGTCTTGAATAAGGGGCGGGGCGGGGGCGCGGCCCGCCGTCCCCATAGACTTGCATTATCCACGGCGCGTATTGCGCCTGGATAATGTGCATGTCACTTTCTCCCCGCCCCGCGGATTCGCCGAGTGGGGAGGAGCGACGGAATCCACTGTTCTCTATGAGAACGGTGGATTACCGTAATTACTGCGACAGATTGGCGCCGTACTGCAGCACAAATCCGGCGCGCAGTACGGCGCCAATCTGCGGCGAAATAAGCCGTGTGAACGGCCCCTAAGGGACATTGTTAGGGACATGCCCTAATGACTGGTCTCCCTTGCTCCAATATAAACAACAACCTAAGGCATAATGGTACATAACAAAACCATGCACATACAGTATGTATGGCCCTGTGTGGAGTCCCTATGGTTCCATGGCACAGACCCACAGGGACCCTATGTACCTCCATAACAGGGCAACATCATTTCCTGAAATTTTATTTAAAAATATCAGATAATCCGAGAATGGAATAATGAATCTGAATGGTGATGAAACCCTGAGTGCACTTCTTCCATTTCCTTTAAGTTGATTTTTTTTATCACAAGCACCTTCATATATCATTTAAAGAAACACCTACAATTTTCCCAGAGACACAAAACTACTCATCTGTCTTTTAATCTTTTCCTACAAGTCTGTACACGCTGCAGGTGGACAGGTTTGCACGGGTTTTACTCTGGGTACTTTGGTTTCCTATTAGATTCCAAAAACATAGTGATAGGTTTCAAATGGAATCTAAACTGTGAACTCCAAAGAGGACAGAGACTGAAGTGAAGACAATCTCTGTACTGAGCTGCCGAATATGTCAGCACTATGTAAGTGAATAAATAATCTGATGCTTCCATTCTCCAAGGCATAATGAAGTGATAACAGCGCCACTCTTGACCACAGGCTGTCTTGGGTATTGCAGCTCAGTCCTATTCAAGTATCAGTTTGTATGTAAAAAGCCCTTTTTATCCAGAAACAGCTCTATTCCTGTCTGACATTTGCATAAGCCACACCCTTTTAAAATCCCACCACACCCCTTCACAAAAGGCCACGCTAACTACACTCAACTGTGTAACGGCTCTGGATGAAAGCTAATTGAAGGGTTTGCTGTCACCCAGCTTTCCTGGATGTAGGATAGCCTATTCATGATAGCTGGGAGATGCTGTCAAACTGTGCCTGAACCTAAACCATTGCACTTTTACTTTTATTACCACCATACAGTGACCATATAGTGGTAGAAACCAGTGGACACAGGCTCTAAAGACTGTATATAACCTCCATACAGTCACCACATAATGGTAAGTAACAGTATACACAGGCTCTGCAAACTGTATATTACCTCCATATAGTGACCATATAGTGGTAGTTAACAGTGTACACAGGCTCTGCAGATTGTATATTACCTCCATACAGTCACCATATACAGTATACTATATATATCTGAAGACGTTTAAGTGATTACAGTGCAGTTACATCTAGAGACTCATAGGAGATGTCCACTATGACTGGAGTTGTTTTCTTTCCCGTTTCCTCTCCATCCTGTCCTCACCGCCATGATGACTTCTCCCGGCCACAACTCATCCTTACAGAATTTACCACGTTAACATCTTAGAATTAAAATTTTCCATCACCTTCCTACCTGTGCTCACCTCTGTACAAACTCCACATGTGATAGGTGAGGAGGTTATAGGGTGATAGGAGGCGGTGGAGGGGAGGAGGGGTTATGGAGTGAAAGGTAGATGTTTTAGAGAGATACAAGGGAAGAGAGGAGTACAGAGGACAGCTTACAATTTCATTGAGAGGGGGGCAAAGGATTATTCCCCATATAGCTTGTGCAGCAGCTGTGGTTGGTACCCCCGGAATTATTGTGCAGGTTAAACTCTGCTGGAGATGGAGTTTAGTTTAATTTTTGTTGCAATGTTTTTATTTTCATACCGGTTTACCTTTTAGACTATGTTAGACTCATTGGACTCAGTGTTGGATTGATTTTTTTTTTTTATAAAATAGTGAAACAGGAATCTTGTTGGAGTGTGTTTGTTTAAATAAAAGTTTTTTTGTGCATTTTATGTCTGTGTTTTTTTTTCCATTTTATTCCAGTGTTACTGATGGAAATGTCTGACAGATGTCTCTCCATTACTATCACTCAGGCTTGGGCTGACACTAACCCAATGCACCAGAGGTACTGGGAGGAGGTGGGTTACTATCAATAGCGAACTCTCTCATGTGATCCACTGCTGGGATGGCTGCAGGCTGGTATTTTTAGGATAGGGAGGGGCCAATATCCATGGATCTTTCCATCCTGATCTTATCAGGCCTGAGCTGTTGGTTTTACCATGGCTGGTTACGAAAACTACAGAGGCCACCAGAGACATGAAACAAGGTGCAGCTTCTGCCACCTGAGACTTGTCTCCTACCCTCTGCAACTGCTGGAGACAGACTGCAGGAAGCTGGAGACAGGGAGTAAGGGGGCATCTCCTGCCCCAGGTGGCAAGGAGCAGGAGACAGGCTACACAGGGACGCGGACAAACTGGAGGGAGGCAGGCCTGTCTCCTACCATCTGTGGCCACTTGAGACAGTCCGCAGGTGGAAGGAGCTCGGGAGTAAAGGATAGGAGACAGGAAGCAAGGAAACTCCTTGTCCCTGTGGCCTGTCTTCAGCCCCCTGTAACCACTGGAGACAGACCACAGAGGGCACGAAACCAGCCACAGGGAACAGGAGATAGGGTGCAGGAGTCAACCTGCTGCAGGAGGAAGGAGGCAGGAGCCTGAGGAAGCCGGGAGCAGGACAGGAGCAGGGAGTGGGTGAGTAGTACTTACCTCCTCCCAGGCAACATACACTTACCGAAAAGGCCATGCGCGCTGTGCAGCTAGACTTTTATAGCCTGTGGGAGGTCGCCCCCTGCATGACGCTACTCTGACCCCGCTTTTCTTAAAGAACCCCCTCTCCCCAGCCTTTTGGCTGTGGTAAGTTTTACCAGCTCTTCCAGGGGTCGGGAGGGGAGTGAGGGGAATTGGTAAGTATGGGCGTGTCCCTTTTCCTTTGAATGGGGCAGAGCATCAATACCATACAGCCTGTGGTTAACACTGTTCATGAAATAAAAATGCTGTTTTTCTTGCGCCCAAAAAAAAGGGGGCCCCCAATTTTTTGGGATTTTTTAAAAACTATCTGGAAAAAAAAGCTGTTTTTTCCTTTAGCCCAATTGGTAATTTTATTTTTTAATGCTCTGAAAAAAAACCCAACTTTTTTGCCACTGTGGCTTTAAACCCCTTTTAAATGGCCTTTGGCTGTTATTTATGGGCGTAAAATTTGATTGTCCCACCTTTTCCCTCTGCAAAATAAGGATTTGGAAAAAACTTGCCTTTAGGTCTGGGGCCCCACAGGTATAAAAAAACCCACCCCAAAATTTTTTTATAAAGGGGGGTTCTGATAACCCCCGGGTTTTGGTTTGTGTGATTGTCATGGCCTAAAAGGTCCCTCCGGAACCCCCCAAAAAGTCCCCCTTCCGGTGGCGCCCCCCTTTTTCAAACCAAAAGGGCCCCTTTGCTTTCCGTTGGGCTAAAAGACTAAGGGGTTACTTGGCTTAAAAATTTCTTGGGCCCCCTAAAAAAGATTTTATTTAAATAAAAAAAAATTTTTAAATGTTCCCCTAAAAATTTTTAAACAAAAACCCTCAAAAAAATGAAATCAACCCAAAAAATTAAAAAGCAAAATCCCCCCTTTAAATTATTCCCCCGCCCCAATGGGGAAAAATTTTGGGGTAAACAAAATTGCAGGGGGCCCCAAAAATGGGGGCCCACATCCCCAACATCCATTGCAGATTCCCACGAAATGATTGGGAGTCAAAACCTTTCCTGAATAAGGGGAACTGTCTAGTCCTGCAGTTATTGCTTCAGTGTCCTCTCTATCTTCCCTGCATTCATCTCTATGATCAGCGTTGGGAGGAAACAGAAAGTGACTGCAGGACAATTGTGGAGCCTGTAGAGGGGAGTAACTACTGGATCCAAGGTATGAAGCATTAACCCCTCCACTGCCATAACATTATCCTTTTCACTTCACTAGACCACCAATGATGCATACACTAACCCCTCCACTGCCCTACAATAGGAATCCTTACATAACTCCCTTTACCCCAAGACCAAAAATATCAGAAAATTACCCTTTAAAGCCCCAATAAGGAATGTATTAATTATGCCCTATACTTCCCTAGACCACCATTAAACCCTACACTGCCCTAGATCACAAGCTTTACCCTTCACTGGGAAAAAAACCTCAGGAAAAATTTTAAACCCCTTTACTGCCTAAAACCCCCAGGTAACAGGGCGGCAGTATGAAAATTTGGTTTTACTGCCAAATTCTGCAATATAATAGCTAGAAAAGCGCCTGATTTATGAACCCCCTCTACAGGGTCATAAATCAGGCCATTCTGCGTTAGTACAACACTTCTGGGTAGGTAAACCATTTGAAAGTGGGATACCCATTCCAACATAATGCCTTAGACATGCCGCGTGAAGCATCAAACTAAGCTTCGTACTTTTTAGGCACCCCGCCTCCTGCACGAGATTGGCCTTTTCAAAGTGCCGGGGGGCCTAAAGTAATTGGGGTTTTGGGGGTCCGCTTTTTAAATGTACGAACGGGGGTGCGTCTGATATTGGGGTGAAAACCACCAGATACTGGGCAGCCCCCTTCATACATCCGCTCCCCAAATGTTAGTTCTTATTGCCTCCACCAGGGAAACAATTTCTTAAACCCTTACATTCCCAGGCTCAAAAACTTACATTTAAACCTTTTTCATGCCTAAAACCAATGCACTCAACATTGTTACTAACACTATAAAAGCCAAAATTGGGACATATTAGCCTGCCCTTGAGGAACTGGACTACCTACGAAGAGCCTTCTTTTGGGTGTTTACACAAGCTCTGCCACTTTAGCATCCTGACAAATTTGGGACTGGTGGCAAGAATGCTGATACTGCAATTAACTTTATGTTAGCCACATGGAAAAGATGTGGTGCTCAAGCAAGCATTGTTGCATTCTGCTTATCAGTGATGGTTATAAGGGTGTGGCTCATACCAATCATACATTATTGGATATCCTAAAAAAAAAACTTCTAGGTTTCTTTCACAGGGAAGGGGAAATTGTTCGGTCTTCAGGCATACAAAAGGCACAAATCCCATACCGTGGAATGGATAGCTAAGTTTAAAATACATGGTCTCTAGTGTCCGACAGGAACAGTGGTGGCCAAAAGTATTGGCACCCCTGCAATTCTGTCAGATAATACTCAATTCTGTCAGATAATAATAAGTTTCTTCCTGAAAATGATTGCAATCACAAATTCTTTGGTGTTATTATCTTCATTTAATTTGTCTTCAATGGAAAACAACAAAAAGAATTGTCATAAAGCCAAATTGGATATAATTCCCCACCAAACATAAAAAGGGGGTGGACAAAAGTATTGGCACTGTTTGAAAAATCATGGGATGCTTCTCTAATTTGTGTAATAACAGCACCTGTAACTTACCTGTGGGACCTAACAGGTGTTGGCAATAACTAAATCACACTTGTAGCCAGTTGACATGGATTAAAGTTGACTCAACCTCTGTCCTGTGTCCTTGTGTGACCACATTGAGCATGGAGAAAAGAAAGAAGACCAAAGAACTGTCTAGAGGGCTTGAGAATCCAAATTGTGAGGAACCGAGCAATCTTTAAGGCTACAAGTCCATCTCCAAAGACCTGAATGTTCCTGTGTCTACCGTGCGCAGTGTCATCAAGAAGTGTTAGCCCATGGCCTGTGGCTAACCTCCCATGGCACTGTGGGCCCCCCCAGCCTCCTGTGTAAACCCCATGGCCTGTGGCTAACCTCCCTTGTAAACCTCATTGCCCCCT